>CABPRJ010002460.1:1702-33210 GCA_902439185.1 Cinara cedri | reverse complement strand
GTATCCGGCGTACGCTATGATCGCGAGAGAACTGAGGCCGCGGACGACCGCGATGACCGGAAAGGACAATAATGTAACCGCGAAAACCAAATGGCTGGTTTATTGGACGGTCTTCGCAATGATTTTGATTATGGAAAGTCCAGTAAGCGCATTTTTGAATGCGATTAAGCCGTTTTATTATTTGTTACAAATGGCATTTTTCGTATGGTGCTTCGCACCGATCGAAAACAACGGCACGGAATTCGTGTACGGTTCCGTTGTATGGCTGCTGGTGCGTTATAATCGTTTCGTGAAAAATGCACCACGTCAAGCCACTTAGACCAATAATATCGTAGTCCGGATAATTAACATAATGATATTCATTGTGGATTTATTATCGTCATAAGTTTATGTATGCCTTCAATCGTCGTTTCATTAGCCCGCTCATGGGGGTATGTAAAATAATTAGTATTTTTCGACTTTGGTGTTAGGTTGTTCGGGAACGTATATTGTTAATTGAGTTTGTTCATTATAATATGTAATGATCCTCCCATCCTCAACTTTTTTTCCACAGAATTTGTTAGTCTACATTTTCTGATCGCGGTTGTGTTACCCCTATTCGTAGGGTATTTGAAATTAATTTGTTTTTATATTTTTTGATTTTAGGTTCGGGTATACAGTTTGTCCCGTCTAATATGTAGTCAGAAAATAAATATCGCAGTTTAGTAACTATAAATTAAAATAGGATTTTCAGGGGGTGAAGAGGAGTACCTAACTACACACTGAAATAATTTTCAGTTTTTTAATCCTTTCAGTACTCGAATTTCCAATCAAAATTACCTTTTTTTTTAATAGCAATCCTTATTTAAGTCACCAAATATGGATACATAATTTTTTTCTAAGTTATTTTTATCTATTAACCATAGATTTATAACCTAAAATTGTCCGGGTAGCAGTTTTTTGAAATTTTTATTATGAAATAAGATGATAATTATTTTTTAACACATAATTTATATTGAATTGCCCTATACCTTATAAATTCTTCCCGGGATTACCTTACGTTTTAAAAAATTAGCATTGATGATATCAGGTTGAAGATTTAAAATACTTCGTACATTATATTCTCGAAAGAATTTCTTGGTCATTTTATTCGGTCGGTAAGTTATCGATTTTCTTTCTTTTTTGCTTTGACACGGTTCCTTGGCTAGATCAGTATGTGCAAATTTGGAGGAATCGGTGTTAATTAGCGTTCGATTCTCAATCTGATCACCTAATTTTTAACACTATTTTCGTGCTAAATATATTACTCGGTTACATCAATGTTTTGGTCATTGTGAATCGACCACAAGAAAACTGATTGAATTCACCTCATGTACTCAGCTTATGTATAAATCTCTGCACGAGTACTGTCAGAGGCACGACTGCGGTCACGAGCGATCGAAATGGTGATGCCTACTGTCACGAATAAAGCGCAAAATAATTTACTGGTTATTAGTCGACGTTCGTATTGGTTTTGATATTGGAAAATCCAGTTCATACTTTGTCATTTAATGTTAATTTATGATAAACTGAAAAAATAAATGCAATGTTTGTAAATAATACGAGTACTTTTTATTGTGAAAATATGTACAGCATACGTGATTGATATTTTGATTGTTCGATAATCGTTATATCAAAAATAATGAATGGAAATTCCACAATTAGTGTGTCCGCAATTCGTGTCACCTTTTTAGGTTTCGTTCGCAACTCGCATGGTTTTTATTACTTAGTCCGCAATTAGGAAACACCGGAACATTTCCTTTCAGAAAACGTGCCACACTTGATAATTTCGAGGAAAATTTCTGGTAAAAAAGTTATTCACAGGCAGAAAAATAAAATAAAAGATCCTCACTATACTCCAAATCTAAAAGGTTAAGACAGGTATACACTTCGTACCGTGGGTGGGTCACAGTTGTTGGGAATTTGGGACGAGCTCGCTTATCGGTAGCTATTTATTATTTTTGTAAATACTTATAATTTATAAATCTTTTAACTTTTTAATTTTTTTCAGTGGGTATTGCGCGTTTTATTTACAACACATTTTTTGATTTTCTCAAGTTTCCTCATCAAATACAAAAAAACCAAAAAAAAAAACGGAAAAATGTACGAAATAAATTTGTGTAATATTACGATTTTTTTTCTGTGGACAATTTTTTAACAACAATTTGCTCCGATTTATAATGACAATGTTCCTAAAAGGAAATCCGACTGGGGAAGTTCTTTAAAGAGGTAAGTTATCGATTTTCTCAAGACTTTTCCCAGCAAATGTGAAAAACCAGGAAAAATGTAGGAAAACGGTACAATTTAAAACAAATACTAATAAAGAAAACATATAAAGCGTTTTTAATTATTTTACTATAATATGGCATTTACATATTGTTGACAAAGTATTACTATTAAATGAACTCCTCTCAAAATCGTTTTTTTCGTAAACACTGGTTTATCTTTGCTTACAGGTATACATTAAATTATCTATAATATTGACGTCTTTTTATGTGTTCAATTACGGTAAAACCTTCTTTAAATGGACTGTCTACAAGGAGGACATTTCCTTAAAACGGAAAACGACAACAGTGCTGCAAACCCGTATCCCGTGTATTTTAGTCTCCTTATTACGGAAACTCCTTTTTAACGGAAAAATCATTTGGTACCGAACGATTCTGTTATTAAGAGGTTTGAATGTAGTAATTTTTAAAATATACGGTTAGGTTAGGTTTATACGGTATATACGGTTTTATAATATTTATAACATATTATAACAAAATAATTTTAATTTTTATGTATACGTCAATTTACAAGCCGTGTTGTTTTTCTAATATACACAATAAATAAATCCTGATGAATACAGTTAACAGTTCAGATCGATCATCTGGAACTTATTTAAAATGACTATTGATGAAAATAAATACTAAATAGGTACGACATTCATGTCTATCATTTTGGTAGGAAACAGTTGGTGTCTATTGTTACGACAAACTCGAAGAATCGGAATCGTGAGTATTGCTCATTGGTTTGCGCGTTTTATTATAAATATTATGATATATTTATTTTACGACCGTACCCTCGCGCGCCGTTACGCACAATTTGACAAATTCAAAAAGTGTATATTTTACTATTTGCTTTCGGTTTCCCCATTGTTTTTTTTTTTTTTTTATGCAGTTGTTGAATTTATCGTTTCGTTGTACATTTTTTTATTACCTCATATGCCGCCGCCGCCGGGTTTTATTAGAACCTACCTCATAGGTCGCGCACCACTAGCCTATAATATATACACATACTAATGCGTTACTTATAACTGGCCGGAAAAAATACAAAATTTCTTCGGTACGCAGTTTATAAACAACTTTTGAAAACCGTTCGTTCCGGTTTCAACGGTCAAAAACATTGACCGTCGAATCGCAAATTAATAATCCGCGCACGTCAATTGAAGTTTCATACATTTGGCTTGTACTACCTAGAATCTTGATACCTATACTATACTTGTATTATAATTATACTAACAAATGTAGGTGTGTAGTTCCAAATTCCTAAAAACCGTGAATTTTCTGTGATACAGTAATGTATATCATAATTTTTAACGATTTAATTTTGTATTTTAGATTCTGAGAGGGTCGAATATTATTATTATCGAAATAGGAGAAATACGTGAGTGTGATTTTTATTTTTAACCGAAAAATATTCAAAATTTTAAATTTTACAATTTCAAAAACAAAAGTTTAAATTAATCAGCACTTTTTTTAAACAATTATACATAGCAAATGAACATGTTGATGTTTGAAAGAAGGAAATAATTGTATATTATTTTACAAGGCTGGGCATTAATGAGTTAAAAGTTAAAATTAAGTTAATTAACTCGTTACTTTTTTTTTAATCAAAAGTATCTAAATTAAGTTGATTTTCGTCCAAAGAATAATGCAAAATTATTGAATGAGGTTTTTAACCCGTCGCCGGTCGCGCGGGGTAAATAATCTCCAAGTTTATTTATAAATACGTGTTTTTCCGTAATTATCTGTAATATAGTTTTGTAATTNTGACATTTACTTCATCAAAAACTATTTTAGTTTGTTCGGTGCATGCGAGTCGGGAACAAGTTATTCGTTTGGACAATATTTACCCCGCGCGACTGAAGATTAATTTATTATTTTACATTTTTTTTCAATTTCATTTTCTCTTGATTATTATTATAAAAAACATGGACGAAATTGAGAGACGGCGGATTGAGTGTATTAGAAAGCACAGAAGAAGATGATTTATTAGGAAGCTTCTCAAGTGATGATAATGATAATAATACACCAACATATGAACCTCATGACCAAAATACGGATACAGAACAGTCGATTTCCAGTGCAAGTTCTATCGGAAATATTTCTAATGAATCAGATTCTGAAAATTCGTACCATGAATCTGACGATGATTTACCTATATCTATGAGACGCAAATTTTTTATTGGAAAAGACGGGAAAAAATGGAATAGAAAACCAAATTTTCGTGTAAGAATCGCGAATTCTAATAAAGTTACAGAAAAATCAGGAGTTAAACTTATAGCTAAAAGTGCAAAAACAATTTCGGAGTGTTGGACATTTTTTTTCAAATGATATGTTGGAGCATATAGTAAAAATGACGAATATATATATTGAAAAAGTTCGACCTAATTACAATAGAGAAAGAGATGCTTCGGAAACATGTATTCGCGAAATCAAAGCACTTTTGGGCATATTATATACAATTGGTAAGTTAATTTTTTTCAAAAAAATTTAAAAATTGTTTATCTTTTATTATTTTATTTTAGGAGCAATAAAATGTAATCACAGATCCACTGAGAATCTTTGGAAAATAGATGGGTGTGGAGTAGATATTTTAGCATGTGTTATGTCGGAGCATAGATTCCGTTTTTTACTTTGTTGTATACGATTTAATGATATCCGAGGAAGAGACATAAGAAAAAAAATTGATAATATGACTCATATTCGACATATATTTGATTTATTTGTAAATAATTGTAAAAATACATATATTGTTTCCGAATACTGCACGATTGAAGAAAAATTACAATCATTCAGAGGTCATTGTTCTTTTAGAGTATATATGCCAAATAAGCCCGCAAAATATGGACTAAAAATGTTTGCTTTAGTAGATAGTAATAATTATTACACACTCAATATCGAACTTTATACTGGTTAACAACCAGATGGTCCATTTTTAATCGATAATGCTGCATCTTGCGTTGTAAAACGATTAGCAAACCCAATTTTGAATACTGGTAGAAATATTACATTTGACAATTGGTTTACTAGTTTTCCATTAGCAGACTATTTACTCCAAAATAAAACAACTATGGTAGGCACAGTTCGAAAAAATAAAAGAGAAATCCCTCCCGAATTTCTCATTTTAAAAGGTCGTGACTTATATTCGTCATATTTTGGTTTTTCAAAAAATAAATCAATCGTATCGTATAAAGCTAAATCAAATAAAATAGTTTTTATAGCTTCGGCAATGCACAATGATAAGGCCATTGATATGAATACTGGAGAAAAATTAAAGCCAGAAATGAGAACATTTTACAATTCGACCAAAAGTGGTGTAGATACTATAGATTGGATGACTGAAAACTACAGTGCGGCAAGACATAGTGCTTGTTGGCCTCTTACAGTATTTTATTCTCTACTCAATTTCGGAGGACTAAATTCAATGATTGTGTACCAAGAAAATACGCAAGTAAAGAAAAACACGTTTAGAATTTTTGAAATCATTGGGTAGGCAACTTATGGAGGATCAACTAAAGTACAGAACGACAATTAGCAGTCTGTCCAGACCACTAAAAACAAGACTTCAAAATTATGTTACGGTAGTAAAACATTTTTTTAATTTTTTTTATTTATATTTATTTATATTATAGGTTGAAAGAGAAGTGCTCCCTCAAAAGTTGAGAAGTTCGAACCGATGTGCTTTTTGTGAAAGAGCGAAAGACAAAAAAACCACTAAAGTGTGCACCAATTGCATAAAACCTATATGTAGAGATCACTTGATAGAAATTTGCCAAGATTGTTTTACATTATAATAGTATTGTATTACCTAACCGTTTTTATTATTTTCTAATTTTTATTTATAAAACTAAAGACCCATATGCAATTTAAATTGTATAATTATTTATGTATATTAATTATAAGTATTGTTCCGGAGGAGGCTGGAGATCGACATTGGTGCCGACTTGGTTCCGGAGACGTTGGTGGGCGCTATGCTGGCATCCAGGAGGGCGTGGGAGGCGGTCAAAGCGTTCGCTAACCACATCATGGCGGCGAGAGAGGAAGACGAGCGAAGGCGGCAGAGGGAATGACCGGCGCAGCGTCGCCCGTCTCCAGAACGATAGGTTAAGTCATATGTTAAAGTTAAGTTGTTTATATGTGCTATTGATTGTTTCTTGTCACTTGTTGTTAGCCTGCCCCGCTTAGGGGTAAACAGGCCTTTTGTTTTGCGGCATAGTCGCGTATTTGTAAAATTTCGTTAATAAACGATAGCGGCCAGTGCACCCAAAGCAATTCCTAACGGTGGTTCTGGGTGTACTGGAGTATTGCTGATTGAAAAAAAAAAAAAAAAAGTTATATAAAGTACCAACTAAAAGTAATATTTCATATTATGGAAAATTTTTACCACCAAAAATAAAAAAAAAATTACGCGACCAGTGACGGGTTAATATACTTATAATTTACTATTTTAATATGAATTTGCTGTAGACGAAAATAATATGAAAAATAACTTTAATAATCATAATATGGGCTACATAATATCTACCTACACGTTTATCATTATCAATTGTATTACTAATATTTTCAATGGTAGGTAATAAAGATTATCGCATTGATGGGTTCCCTGAAGTGGATGTCAAATGTTGTTGTGGACGTTTTTCCATTATTAAATAAACGCAATTATCGGCAATTCCGAGTTTGGTTCCACAATAATTAACGGCATTATAACGAGTCACAATGCAGATAAAATGCCGAATTTAATAATTATTTTGACATGTTATTGGTGAAGCCTATAATTTAGACAACTAATCTATAGGGGTTTTCTACGACCGCGCTAACTACTGAAAACTACCGAACCGATTTTTTACTGTTATGCCCGACACTCTGCTGGAGGTTTCAGTACCACTTTTGTCAATAAAAAATAAGTATAAAGTTTTTGAAAAATTAAAAAATTTGTATACCTGCAGTGGCGGCTCGTACTATGGGGCACACGGGCACGTGCCCTTCCTACAAAATTGAAAGAAAGAAGGAAAATTATATTAAATTAAAATTGAGTTGGTGTTTCCATCATAATAATATAGTTGGCATATTATTTAAAAATATTATAGAGAAAAAAAAATGTAATCAAAATAAATACGGGTGCTCATGCGTACAATACGTACGATACTATATTATACGGGCGTTGGGCGGATTCTATTTTTATTACGATTCACGGGATTTTGTCGGTCTTATCGACTTCATATTGCTATCGTAGACCGTCTTTCGTGGCACAGACTTTATATTTTGATAGTATGATAATAAACTGTCATTTTTTGTTCGTTCTCTGTTCGTGTTTACTGTCGTTTTGTTTGTATAATTTTATATTTACAAATTTACAATACCTAATTTATTAAATATTTTTTCTATTATTCATCATGGATAGATATTATGTTACGGTCGAGTATTTACTGAGTATCAACTTTTCAAATTTACCTCTTGAGGAAAAGGTTGAAATAAAAAACGAAGGTGGGCCAATGCAAAATTTAAATATAATACAAATTAAAAAAATAAAGTCTAGAGAATTTAAAAGAAGTTTTAATAAAGACGTTTATTCAAAACATGATTGGTTATGTGGTTGTTCTAAAACGAACCGTTTGTTTTGTTTTCCTTGTATACTTTTTTGTCGTACTTCTGGTGATAAAAATTGATCACAAAACGGAATAAATGATTTGGCTCATTTGAACGATAAAATNAATATAAAGCTCATTTAAACGCGTCTCAATTATTTATGTCCTCTGAATTTTCTTTATATGAAAAAAATTTTCCGCAAAAATATGTTGACGATACAATTAAAGCTTACCCTTTTTTAAACAAAAGTAAGCTACAAACTGAATTGGAACTTATATATAAACGAACAGATTTTCGTAGCATAACAGGTGCTGTTAATTTACTACAATTTATTATTGATAACAACTTGGAACAAATATTTTCAGAAACATTTAAACTTATACGTATTATAGCAACAATACCTATGACAACAGCAGAAGCGGAAAGATCGTTTTCGACATTAAAGAGGATAAAAACATTTCTTCGAAATACTACGGCAGAAGAACGATTAACTGCATTAACGATGTTATCCATTGAACAGAAAATGGTGAATCAAATACCAAATTTCAATGAAGAAGTCATAACAGTATTTATGAAGAAAAAAGACAGAAGAATTGATTTAGAATTTAAAAATATTAGTAATTAACTGTATTTATTATTTATTTTTAAACAATATTTTTTTTTTTATAATTATTTGTTGTTCAAAACGTATATTAAAAGGTTTTGATATACCTACCTAGTACCTACATAAAATGAATTATATTTTATTTAAAAAATCAACAGAAATTGGTGGTAAGATCAAAGTTGTGATAGTACAAAATGAGGGAAATTTTTTCGCCCCACCTGCAATGAACCCCACGAGCCGCCACTGTATACCTATATTATATACATTATTCCTGGACTTATCCTCTGCTTATGATACAGTATGGAAAAGGGGCCTAATGATAAAGCTGGCAAAAATTATAAGATGCAAAAGCACGCTATGTTTAATAGAAACCTTGCTGTCTAACAGGAAATATAATGTATTTCTAAATGGCGTTGCCAGTAGTTACAAATACCTACAAAATGGCCTCCCCCAGGGATCTGTACTATCACCGATTCTGTTCAACGTATACACATCCGATATAGTTGATACCATCTCAAGAAAATTAATTTATGCTGACGACATCGCGCTAGTAGCCCAAACAAAGGATCTCAACAAGGTGGAAGATATATTAAATCAAGACCTTATCAACCTTCAACATTATTTCACCAAATGACATCTTACTCTCAATCCCAACAAAACGGTGGCCATTGCTTTACACCTCAACAATCGAGAAACACAAAGGGAACTACAATTAAAGGTCGGAGACAACCACATCGCCAATGAATGCCTAAAATATCTGGGAGTGAAAATCGACAGGTCTCTGACTTTTAAAAAACATCTGGAGGATGTAAAAAACAAGATCAAGTCAAGAAACAACATTATCTCCAAACTTGCAGGCGTGAGTTGGGGCAGTAGTACTAAGGTATTACGAATATCGGCAATAGCACTAGTATACAGTGTGGCCGAATATTGCGCCCCTGTCTGGGCAAGAAGCGCACATTGCCAAAAAATTGACACGGAACTTAACTGTACCATGCGAATTATCACTGGTACAGTTAGATCCACCCAAGTGCAATGGTTACCAACCCTTGCTAATATACCTCCACCAGACTTACGTAGATTGCAACACACAGAAAGATTAATCCAAAAAATCATAAAACATCCTGAGATCCCTCTACATGACGACTTCACTGTACACCCTCCTAAAAGATTGAAATAGAGACACCCGATATGGGACTTGGAACCAACAAAAGATACAATGGTGGAAATCTGGAAGAAACGATGGAAAAATTCTGAAGTACGGAACTGATAAACAACCCAGAACTGAAAGTCCCAGGTTTTGATCTCCCGAGGGCGTTATGGACAACACTAAACAGAGCAAGAACAGAACAAGGGAAATGCAACTACCTACTGCACAAATGGGGAAAGGTAGAATTCCCCCTCTGTGAATGCGGAATGTATCAAACGATACGCCATATCGTTGATAACTGCCCACAAACATATTTTGAAGGACTGGAGAAACTGCATAAAGCAGAGGAGGATGCAGTGAAATGGATGGAGAACCTGAAGTTAAGACTGTAAGCTAACACTTTAAAAGTTACCAATGTTGCATGTAAACCTTTAACGATAGAGTCATAGTATTAGTTTATTTGTTATATAATCTCATAGTCTATCTTGTTTTTAATCTTGATCATTCTAATATATTTGTACCTTATTTTTATTTTATCTTTATAATCCGATAATATCATATGTAAAATAAAATAAATAAACATAAAAATGTACCTATGTAATATAAAGTAATTGATCTGGTTTTTGGTACTACAAAGAATGATTTATTTTTAAACATAATAAAAGTTCAGCTTACTAATTAAATTACTACCTTCCTTCCGATGTTTGAAGGGGATTCAGAGGCGTGAATCCGAAAATGGTGACGAGATCAATAAATAAATAAAGATATAATTATTTTACCTGCCCACGGTGTTGGAACGCTAGGGTATACTTATAGATATGCTCACGTGATCCTGGAGTCGTTGGACGGCAATTACAATTTAATTAATTAACACTTTGCACCTGTGTGCACAGAGATAAAATATGACCATAAAAAACCATAAAAAAATAGTGTTATATATTGATTTGAAATTTGTAAATGTCACCAGCAATATAGACAATTCAGGTATTTTGCAAACTACCTAGGCATTATGCATAATGCCAACCCATTTTAGGCAATATAAATATAACATATAATTTTTTAATATTATTTTACATTTGACCTAGGAATTTTATAAAATACCTAGGTCTTATGTAAAATGCCAATTTTTTTTTAGGCAGAGTAACAATTTCTCATTATCTGTTAAAACATTATATTAATTTTAATCTATTATTAAATTTATATACATAGGTATTATTATTAATAATGATATTATTATTAATAATGATATTATTATTATTACATTATATTATTATATTAAGTAATATAAATAATATTACTTATATACTTATTACTTATTATTATTAATATACATTTTACCTTAACTATAAATAGCTATTTATTACAACATGTTGTAGAAAAATGGCATTTTGAAGTGCACTTAACAATATTTTTAAGGCAAATGCACTTTTTATTTTGACACTTGGTCTTACAAACACATTTTAAAAATCCTTGGTTAGTTCTTGTGTACTGTTCCTTTGCGACTGTTCATAATGCCACTCCTGTGTCTATTGGAACATCGTCAATTTGTAGTAGTTTTTTCTGACATACTGTAAACTGACTTCTGGCGTATAACTACTTGAGAACTCCATCCCGAGTTCCTAATCAATAAAAACCATCACTTGTCACCTAAAAAAAATAAAATATCTTATATTTATTAATATTAAACACATAATTTTTAAACTTATTTATTACCTCTAAAACAATTGCCAGTATACTTTGTGCATCTAAACGTCCTTTATCTATCTCAGGAACTGGAACATGTACAGTTGAATGTACTGCCACCGGTAATAGCTTCTTATCCGAACACGCCATTATGTTTTTCGCTTGATTTTCAAGATTTTCCTTGGCTCTAGTTCGCATGACATTGGCGTTTTCGTTATTTAATTTGATAGTTGCTCGGATAGTTGTAACAAATAGTTGATCTGTGTATGAAGCTTCATTTTCGATATTTTGTGACTATTCTGTGATTAATTCAGCTAACTGTTCTTCATTTTCGATCGTACTTATTACATCGTGTGGTAAATTTGAAGTGTTTAGACCAATTTTAATTTTGCAGTCAAATAAAGCTTCATATGGAGACATTTTAATACCAGAATGATAAGCTCGGTTTTTCATAAGCTGGATGAATCGAAGTCCTTGGCTCCAGTGTCGGTTTTTTTCATCTTGCATCCACGTTGTCAACATATTTTCAATATCCTGATTTGCACGTTCTATAGTGCCTTGAGATTGACTGTGCCTCGGTTTGCCATGTACTATTTTTAATTCAGGCCACATGTTTCTTAAGTTAGACACTATTTGGTTTGAAAATTCTCGTCCATTATCAGATTGCAAAATAGTAGGCGCTCCAAGCAACGTGAAAATATCTATAATATTATAGACTACCTCTTCAGCCCGATTAAATTCGAGGGGTTTGAAAACAAAAAATTTAGTGAGGTGATCCTGGTACACCATAATGAATTTAAATTTCCCATCAGGATGAGACTGGAAATCTATCAAATCAACTTGGCATCGGGAATTAAAGTCTGAAGATATTATTGGTTTAACTACCACTCCTTTTTTCGAGCCTTTTTGTTTTTGTTGACATGGTTCACAAAAATGCAAAAATGTCTCTATATCATTACGTGGTATATTTTTATATTTATTACGAAGTTCTTTGATCATTCGATCATGCCCACCATGTCCTGATATATGTGTGGTTTGCAATATATCAAACAGCTCACTGGTTGGCACATAATACAGCACAACATTGTCATCTTTTACTGAAAATATAAGTTTCATATTTCCTTGTACAACCAGCACATCATACCTACGACAACAGAAATAAATAAATTCAAATAAATCTAAATAAAAAAATAATTGGTTGTATTTTATAAAAATAATAATACATTTTTTATAATTTTATGTGTATTGTAAAATTGTTAAGGCGCCCGGTGCCAGCAATCCCTAATCCCTGATGGGTAAACCACGATTAAAACGGGAATCCAAGAATATATAATATATAGCATATAATTTAGATTGGGACTAATAATAATATAATTTAAAAGTTTTTTCTAATATGAATTTCTTACCTTTTGATTAAACGGAAGTCTTTGGGCTGTTTTTTCTTACGTCCAGCTTTAAGTTCTGAAATAATTTCTATCAACTCATTATATTTTTCATCAAATAAAAAACTAGTATTATTAGCCAAATTTGTGCGGTTTTTATGTAGTTCGTTATAAAAATTTGACTTCATATTAATCGTATCCAGTAACAGTAATGCCACACCCAGGGCCGGATTTACCTACAAGCAAAATAAGCATTGCTTACGGCCATCGAAAAATTTCTAGTTTTTAACTTTAAGGCAAAGCTCGTATTGTGTATATTTCCGAGTGATTTTTGGCATTTTATATAATATATATTATAATGCCTAGGCATTTCGCAAAACACCGAATTATCCATATTGCCGGTAACATATACAAATAATTATAATGGTATCTAGTGCGAGAGAATGAACGACACAGCGGTGTGATCTAAAAGCCGATTGATGTTGTGTACCTATTGCTTAATTTTATTTGACTCATATTTAAATTATTTTGCTTGTATCCATCTCGAATAGCAAAAGATCAGTTATATTTATTAAATTATTTACATTTTTGTAATGATATAAATGATAAATAATTATACACGTATAATATTATGTTATGCGATAACATTACACATTTTCATCTAAAATGATTAGATTGTAAATTTTTTTCGGACCATACGTTTTATCGAAATCGGGCGAATTTTCTAGTTTAATATGCTGGAATTTTTCCGAGTTAACACTCCTTGTTCTATACTAATTTTTCTTCTTTATTAATATAATCCTCTGGTGCGGTTTGATTATAATCACTATGTTTAAGTGACGATAATGTCTGCTCTTTATGTACGTAGGGGATCAAAAAGTTTCCGGAATTTATTTATAGAAAAAAACTATTTTTCTATTAAATATCTAACTATTGGAATTAAAAGTAGACATTATTATTATCTGTAGGTTTATTCGTTAAAATTACATTAGTGAGCCGTAATCGTGTCCAAACGAAACTGAGTTTTACGCATTTTTTCAAAATGTCACAATTTGAACAATGCGCCAACATTATAAATTTTGTTTTAAACTTGGAAAAATTGCAGCAGAAACGCTTGAATGTTTGAAAACAGTTTATGGTGATGAAGCATTATAAAAAGAGCCATTTATGATTGGTTTAAACGGTTCAAAAATGGTTAAGAGTCACTTAAAGACGAAGAGCGGAGTGGCCGGCTGTCAAAACTTCCCATGCACAGTTCGAACCACATCGCTATTACCATCGACAGCGATGGCGGAGAACCATTTTATTAGATCCGACAGGGAGGCTATCAGTCTAGAAATATGCAAAGATCTTACCTTACTGGCGGGGCTTGCGGTATGGATTGCCAACCCGTTACCACAGGTCGGCAGCACTACAGCGCCGATTGCTTCCGTCCCCACCGGATGCGATTACGCAAGCCGAACTGGTTGCAAATCCCAATCCTATACATCCTGGGGACTCATCATCGCGGTCATATGTGACGCGTATTGTATGCGACGTACCCGACAGCAATAACATCAACAAACGGCTAAGTGGCCCCACCCTCCCCAGGACCAAACATTGCTCCCAGATAACCCGGACGAGGCAAAGAGGTCTTTTTTGGACAGCAATTGACAATATAGAGTTATAACATAACATTATATAATGTCAGCATAATATCAGAACTTTAAAAAGCTATAATTTCGAAAATAAGTTAGTCCGTTCAATTCTGACTTCACCATCGTTCTTAAATCGCCAAATATACATATGTTCAAAACAAAAAATTAAAAAATTAGATTTTTAAAACAAAATTTTTAAAACGATTTTTGATATTAAAATCCCTTTATAAATAAAATACTACATTAAATGCTACATTATTAATTTTTTTTTGTTTTAACAAAGTAAGACTCAAAATGAATTTCCTGTAAAATGTTCAAGCATTTCTGTTCAAATCTACTAATTTTACCACAGAGTACCTAGCGTATAAAAATAACGTGCAAAACTTGCAAAATTAAAATGTCTAAAAATAACTCAGTATGGCTTATATTAGTTGACAATTTTAGAAAAAGCAAATTTAAGTATTCTGACTAAATTTCAAGTTTCCACAAATATTTTTAACTGAATTACAACAAAAACAAAATTGAAAATAATAAAAATCATTAATATTGTAAATTACTCGTTTTTCTTACGTTTTACCTCGGGTTTTCCCAGATACCTATAAAAATATCACTTGTAAAATCAAAAATAACCTCTTGAAAGTATTATCTAGAAATTATTTTCTTACAGAAATGGTGTCGCACTTACATATCGGAGTAAAATAAGATTTTTGGATACAGTTTAAAGAGGAAAAAAAAATCAAAACCATTATTTAAATGTAAGTGAATATAATGTGTTATAATATCTAAAAACTAAAATATAAATAAGTAGGTATATATAATGATACTAATTAATATACAGTGATAAAAAAACTAATTCAAAATATTGAATATAAACTATTATATACCTGATGTAAACATAAGCGTGCTGGTAGGGGGGGGGCAGAATATATACATTCTGCATTCTATATATATATATATGTAATAAAATTGAATTCTTAATTTTTTGGTTATTTTAGTTAAATTGATTAATAATGGATGCTCTATTTAAATATAAAAATGGAAATTTCCCAACCTCACCTAGCCAGCAATGGCATTTAGGGGCTCTGCGTAGGGGATGAAATCAATGTGGGATAGTGACGGAATCGGGTAGTCAGCTAATTTATGGTAGTCATCCATTAAACTCCTACTATTGTACAAACTCATTGCACGAACCGACAATCCATGTTCGATTCCAATTTTTTCTTTCAACATCTTAATAGTACAAGTTTTCTTCGCAGTCACGCTGATAATTTGACCCATCGGCATTTTCATAAAGATAATGAAATCCTTTTCGTTATCATAAAGCCGGTCCATTACTAAAAATAAAATAGAGAAATATTAGGTAAGTAGTTATTTTACCATGTATACTTTCAAGTATATATTTATACCTACAAAATTCCAAATCTTAACTTAAAATGTAAAAATATAAAAATTTGTAAATATTTGTACCTCGAATATAGCATAATATATTGTATATGTATATTAATATACATAAGTTATTACCTCAGTTCCGCACGGCAAGTCGTCCGTAGCACACGTCTGTCGACCGTCGTGCACGTATACTATCACCCTTCGCTTATCACGTCTTAAAATTAATGAGTACGATGTCGAACCGTACTCAGTACAATTACAGAGGATGCACTATCTACAAAGACCTCCAACGTTTCCGTAAAAAACAACAACCGATCACCATCTCAAGACTAACAACAGAAAACTCCGATACACCTCAAGTCTAACCCAACAGCCAACTTCCTCCAGGAATATCAAATCCGTACAATGCTCCCGCAAGTTCTGTAAATGAACCCAGCGACACCACCTAGCACTTATCATTCTCGCAAGCGGTTAAAGGTAATAAATCAAATAAACTAAAATCAAGCCACATAAACAACCCACCCCCGATCAATTATTAACAAGCCAACTTACAACTTTCATATCCAAGTTTAAAACGCTACTCTTTCCCCTCATAACACTTCTTAATCCTCTAATAACCCTTCTTAACTCACTAATAAATAAATTAAGTACCAACAATGGAAACTAATTTTAAACTTAGACTACTCAGATGGAACGCAAACGGCATTACACACCACAAACTTGAACTTCAGGCAGCCCTCAATATTCATAACATAGACATATCAATGATATCCGAATCCCACCTAAACCCGACAAAATCTATTAAAATTCTTGGATACAAAGTTTATCAAAGTAATCACCCGGACTATGTTCACGCTGGATCGGTGATCCTAGTTAAAAATAATTTAACACACTCCCTTCCTACCGTCTATTAGTGAAACGTATCTCCAAGCAACAAGCATCCAAGTTTCTGTCAACAAACATTTTAATCTGTCTTTTTCCTCCATCTACTGCCCTCCAGGACCTAAAATTAACTCAAACAACAATTTCAAAAATTACTTCGAATCTCTAGGTAAGCATGTCATTGTCGCCGGAGACCTTAATGCCAAACTCTTCTTGGGGTTGCCTCTCAACCAACCCAAGAGGCAGAATCCTTAGTAACTCAATAAATAACTCCAACATAAAAATACTACTACCCTCTAACCCCACCTATTGGCCAACACATCAAAACCACCGTCCTGATATCCTCGATATCATCATCGCAACAGTACCACGTAACTGCACTACTACTATTATCTCCAACACAAACGACCTGTCATCCGACCACACACCAGTCATACTCGATCTTGAAATTCCTTGTTTAAACTCCTCCACAAATCCTCAAAATCTTAGGAAAATAGACTGGCCTACTTTCCAAAAACTCATCGAAACTCGTACACTTTTCAACCCTTCCTTAAAATCAAGTGAAGATATTGATAGCACTATCCAAAAACTCACTTCGGATATCCAGAAATGTATTCACTTAGCAACAACACCAGGCACAATTCACCCCAATAACATACACCCAAATCATATAAAATCTCTTCTCCGAGAAAAACGAAAAGCAAGATCCCGATGGCAAAGGCCCCATCGACAAACACACTTTCAATCAACTAAATAATAAACTAAAGAAAACAATCCAACAACACAACTCACTTATCAACAATATATCCAAAACATAACATCTCATCATAACTCCTACCTTTGGACGAAAAAACGACGAAAGAAAATCCTAAAAACTCTCTCAACTTCATCTCCCCTCCGTAAAAAAGATAACTCATGGGTGGTCTCTGACACAGAAAAAGCAAAAACCTATTCGGCCAACATCTATCGCAAACCTTCACTCCACGTGACATAACCCTAAATCCCATTCAAAGTCAAATTGTCATACATTTTTTAGAGTCTGCATTACCCGTCTCACTCCCAGCTAAGCACACAAGTCCAGGAGAAATCGAATTCATTAGTAAAAAACTCCATAAGAGGAAAGCTCCCCGGGTTTGATCGAATTAAAAACCGTATTGCCAAAAACCTACCCAAAATAGTAATCATATTACCTTCCTATATTTACAACGCAATGTTGCGTTTATCCTATTACTCCTTAACCTGGAAATTTTCAGAGATAATAATGATTCCAAAACCCAACAAACCTCCTGAAAAAATAACTTCTTATCGCCCTATAGTTTACTCCCAACATTATCTAAAGTATTCAAAAAAATCCTATTAAAGAGGCTCATACCACTAGCTATTACGGCAAAAGTTATCCCCGACACTCAATTTGGATTCAGACCCAATCATTATATCCAAGTTTCTCTAGAGAAAAAACATTACTGCACCGTCTTTTTAGATGTCACTCAAGCGTTTGATAGGGTCTGGGTTTGATGGCCTACTTTACAAACTTGACAAATCATACTTTCGTCGTACGCCAGAACTCGAGCCACTCAAACTATTTCAACATCTTAGCTGGAGTTCCCAAAAGCAGCGATATTACTCCCTTCCTATACAATATCTTTACGCACGACATTCCTAAAACTTCCTTTACTGAACTCGGTTCCTACGCGGATGATACGACAATTGTGGCCTCCAACGAAAACCCAATCATTGTTTCTAGTATTGTACAAAGACACCTCAATATAATCGACCCGGGACAAAAAGATGGAAGATAAAAATTAACGTATCCAAGTCCTCCTTCATTACATTTACCCAAAAAAAAGGAATTTGCCCCTTAATCACGATGAACAACATCCCAATCCCTTCCTACTCAGAAATTAAATATCTTGGTCTCATCCTTGACAGTAAACTTACCTGGAATCCTCACCTAAAATCAAAACGAAAAGCCCTTAATACCCGGCTCCACCTCCTTAGACCATTAATGAAATCTGAAATGAATATATATACCAAATTACTAATTCGGAAGTCCTTACTCAGGCTATTATGGACCTATGGCGTTCAATTATGGGGTGCCGCTAAACCCTCAAACACCCGTACAATCCAAGCCCTTCAGTCAATATGCCTCCGCCTAGTTACATCCGCAATCTGGTACTTAACCAACAATAATCACCAAAAAGATCTTAAAATCCTAAATCTTAACCAAATCTCCAAACTTTACTACAACAGACTTCACAACAAAATTCAAAAACACAAATCCTCTAATTTATAAATTATTATCGAACACACTCCTTGATAATCCACGCCATAGGCTTAAAAGACAATGGTGCAGTAATCTCATACTCTAGTAAGCGAGCTTAATAAGTGCTGGAGGCCGCTACCAGGTAACACCTTCAAACCTTAAATAAATTTTTCTTCTCATTTTTTTTTTTTTCATTGTCATTACTGTTACTTATAGGGCGTTACTAATGGGTATCTTCTCTAATCTCAAGACTCATGTTATCTGTTCTTATTTGTCATTTATCAAACCTACTCATTATACAAAGAATATGTATGGATTGTAGATTTATTTCAATAAAATAAAAAAAAAAAAAGAAGTTAATACCTAAATATATATTTACTTATAAATTAAAATTTCCAATAAAAATAAATTACCGATTTAGATATATAGGTAACGTTTAAATGTACATTTGTGTATACCACTTGGGTATTTTATTTATTACTAAATTTGTTTACTATACCTCGGCCCACGAGAGGAGCCCGTGCCTCGAACAAAACTCGTCAGAGTTCGCGCAGCCCCACCACTAAATACTACATTAGCGCTAGAACGCATCGTTTTTCGTCAAGGTCGTCGCCGTGTCCGACTGTACACTGTGTCTGTAGTGCTTATCGCGTTTGTATACCACCTGCTCGTATAATACTGAAATTTTTTTTTCATTTTAGTTCGTTAGATTTAATTATTTTAAAATGAGTACCATCGAATTAACAAATTTATCACCTGCGAAAAGAAATAATAAAGGAAAGGTAAGAATCTATTTTGATTACATTTTATTATGTATTGTATTATTTCTATAGTATTGTAAGTAGGTACCTACATTACAAAAAAAAACAA
Organism: Cinara cedri; assembly: GCA_902439185.1. Classification (NCBI taxonomy): domain Eukaryota; kingdom Metazoa; phylum Arthropoda; class Insecta; order Hemiptera; family Aphididae; genus Cinara; species Cinara cedri. Next base: position 13,482 of record CABPRJ010002460.1, on the reverse strand, counting down.
TTTTCATTATTTTAATAACATTAGTTTATGCTTTACATTTTGTTATTCTATTAATATTTATTATTGTTAGTCAAAAATAATATATATATATAAGTAAACCTACATTATGTATAGATACTATATTGTTTGCTTTAAAGTTAATTGGGACCTGGCAAAAAACCATTATTATTAACCTTTATAAAAAAAAAAATCAAAATCAATCAGATATCAAAAACAAATATTTAATGCAAGAGCTTTCAAACTGAAACCGGGATAGGATTACGCTCAATTAAAAATACCATATCTGAATATAAACGATCTGGAGTAGTTGTGTCACCTAATAAAAAAAATTTCGTCTAAATATCCGTCAGAAAATTGACGAGATTCGTTTTTGGAATGCTTCAAAGAAATTTTACCATTGTTAAAAAACAATTTCATAGTCATGGACAATGCGTCATACCATTTAGTAAAAAGAGACCCTATACCAACTATGCCTTGGAAAAATAACGATATAATTGAATGGTTGACTTCCAAAAATGTTGTTTTTGGTACAACAATTGTAAAATTTCTTTTGATAAAACTAGTTAATGAAATAAGACCCGCACATGACAAATACATCATAGACGAATTGACAAAAGAACAAACTTGTCCTGCGTTTACCACCATACCACTGCGAATTGAACTGAATAGAGTTGGCGTAGTCAGTGGTAAAAAATCATGTTAAAACTTACAATTCAACATTTAAATTAGACGACGTACGAAAATTATTAATACAAGCAGTCGAAAAAGTTACACCTGACATGTGGGTTTAAAAAAACTCTACCATTACTGAAAGAAAATGCCGTCATTGTCATGGATAATACCTCGTATCATTCGGTGAAAAAGGATCAAATTTCAGTGATGTCATGTAAAAAGCAAGACATTGTAAATTGGCTGGAAAATAAAGGTGAAGTAGTTACACATCCAATAGTCAAAGTAGATTTGTTGGACAAGGTTAAACAATTAAAATCACTATACGAGAAATACATGATAGACGAATTTGTAAAAGACAATAACAAAATCATTTTGCGTTTACTTCCGTACCACTGCGAGCTAACCCTATCGAGCTCGCGTGGTCATCTGTAAAAAACCATGTTCAGACGCATAATAATACTTTCAAATTGAAAGATGTATTAGAATTATTGAAGAGAGACGTGGAACATGTATCGCCGGAAATGTGGTCAAATTTTGTTGGGCACGTCATTAAGGAAGAAGAAAAATTGAGGAATCTTGACTTTTTAACCGATGAAATTATGGATGAAGAACCTGAAGCACATCATATCTTCCAGATAGGAACAGGTGATACAAGTTCGAATTCAGACTCTGATTGATTTATTTTATTTATATTGTACGTTCAATTTTTTTTTTTTTACTAATTATTATATATGTATAATGTATATATATATGTACGGTGACACATTTATGTTGAAATTAAAAAATAAATACATGAATAAAATATTTATATTACATACGTATTATTTGCAGTTGTATAGGTACAAAATAGGTACATAATAAGTGCGACAGTCGCCAGGTGTTATTATTTTCATTGTGTATTATTTGAGCCGCTGTATACAAACACGGGTTACCACACGGCTGCGGCGGCCGAGAAATTAGCCACCGGTCGCCGCGTAATGAGTGGGAGAAATGTGGGTACGAAACCGCGAAGCTCGTTTATTTGGATGCACCAATGAGTAGCGTTCTCTCGCCTGCCGGACTATATCAACTGACCTACACTCAGAATCGTGTTTTCGTTGTTTATCAATACATTGAATTACCTTTAACATTGGATGCACCCGTCTCCATTATCCATTAAAGGACGTCTTTTTAACCTTTTAACAAGAATCAAATTTAATTTAATTCAAAAAAAAGTTTCAAGAGGTTTTAAAGTATTATTAAATAATAATAGTAAATAAAATAATTTTCTTTTCATCAAGTTTTTTTTATTAGCTATATATTCAAAAGTTGTTATCTAACTTTTTGCATTTTTGTGTACAAACTAGAATAAAATGATGTATATTTTAATAAATCGAACAAAGAATATTATTTTATTTTGACTTCTTTAAACATACATTTTCTGTAATAAATATAGTATTACTATTATTAATTTTATTAGTATATTCTAAAATACAAATTAAGTTACTTAAATTGTATTCATTCCCACATTTTTTAACACATCGATATTTTATAGGATTTATAATAACAATTTTCCCAAAAAGATATCTGACTTGGAAGATAGTTTAGAGAAGTGATTATTCGATTTTTCCAACGAATTAGAATAACCGTGAAAAGACGGAGGAAAAATGAGAAAATATAAGAAATTTAGATACAAGTTAAAAGAAATATTACAACCTTTTCTTTTCTTGTGAACAACTTTTCTGACGAGGCCCATATGTTTATTAATTTATAATAAAAAAATACCTGTATTTTATTATGTATCACTCATAATATTTACGTAATGGTATGATAAACACTGTAGTACGCTGTATACAAGTTGCACCGAATGTTATCGGGGTGTATGATCGATTTGGCTAGCCGCCTAGCGGTAAAAAGTGGGGGAAATTTGGCCTCCGCGCTGTTGACGGCGGCAGTCGAGTGCGCGACTCGTGTATCTTCTATCATGAAACGCAGTATATATTCTGTATATTTTATCATTATAATCACGCTTGGGTACAGTAGTCAGAGCATGGCCAATGAAGAAGACAGGAAAGGGACAGGAGATAAATGAGTTGACCACCGGTATTCCAAAGATACCTCTAATTAGTGGTACTTTTATTAACACTTTGAGTTAGGTGATCATCTCAACTTGGCATATTATTTCACAAATTAGTACATTTCTGGTTTAGTTTCTCCGTCAATTTCCTTACAGATTCGCACGATGTACCGAAAACAACGTAACGTCGAAGCCAGTCACACAAATCCACAATTGCGACGAAGAATGAAACCGCGCGTGCGCCAACGGGGGGGGGNATCTAATCAAAGCCAGACCTCTCAATTCAAGATTATTCACAGTATTATGTAACGAAATGGGCAGTACTCATAACTCTCTTCTTCTCCACACAGAGGTAAGGTGGCTTTCACGAGGAAAAGTCCTCACCAGACTATTCGAGCTAAGGTCAGAAGTTTTATTAATTCTGACTGATATTGATGAAGAAAAGTCCAAATTGTTTTGTGATGTCGAATGGCATGACGTGAAAAAAGAATACTCGGCATTGTCCACACAAGCTTTACAGTTTTTAATCCCTTTTGTATCAACATATCTGTGCGAAAAAACATTTTCTGACTTATTGTACATAAAAAATAAATATAGAAGTAGATTAAACGTAGAAAGTGATTTAAGACTTAAAGTTACCAATTTGGAGCCCGATATTGATGTCATCGTTCGTTCAAAACAACACCAATCGTCTCATTGAAGTAAAAAGTAAACCATAATAATTATAATAATTTTACATATTTAATTTGATTTAATTTAATTTCTTTTTGTGCATTAATTACTTTATAGTTTATTATATATACATATTTATTTTATATTATCTCATTTTGTAATTCCTAATAAAATAAAATTCTATACATGTAACATAAACGTATACATTATTAATAAGCAAAAAAATGGTCAGGTGGTACGTAGAAATTTTCAAGTGGTGTAGGTGGTACGCGACTATAAAAAGGTTGAGAACCGCTGCTTTACGGCGCCGGCTAAAACGTGTTATTGCTGTTGCCAAAAATAATAATAACGGGCGTTTGTGGCGATGACGGCCGACGCCGCTCACCGATCGAAAGTGTTCGTCGCCGACCCCTTTCCACCCCGTTTAACGACGCCACCGTCCACGCGAAAATTGTCCGTTATCAATTTAACTCAGAAATCGACCTTGTGTCCCTCCACCCGCGTCATGTTACCAATAAAAATAGCAAGTTAATTTTAAAAACGGTAATTGATAATATATGATTATAATATGTAATTATTTTACAGACGTGTGATGAGAAAGATTTTGAATCTTTAAGCTCGACTGACAAAACAGATAAAATACACATATGGTAAGTCAATTTAAAACAATAATAAAATTATAAAGTAAAAACAAAATTATTGAATGGTTAATAATCCTTGATTTTCCGCAAATTGAGTATAAAAATCAATAAATTGAAAAGTATTCAAAACGATGGGTATTGTCGGGAATCAAATATTCGTATGTCATAATGTCTTACCCGGTTTCAGGTTTTGTTTATATATTTTATTTACAAGTATTAATCATTTTAATAAATTTCTTTTTACTTTATACCTTTTCTATTGAACAAATGTACCCACTGTTTTTTTTTCATCAAATAATATGATTTTTGTATAATTTATCCAATAAAAATGGAAAAATATGAAAAATTATTAAGATATCACCTCGTAAAAATACTATTTAAAGCAATAAAACTACCAATATTTATTGTCTAACGTGGTGTCAAAACTGTAGAAGAATTTATGGAAAAAAAGAGTAAAAACAAAAAATATTTTTGTATTAAATTTACTAATAAATTGTTTTTATTTATAATAGACCTACTTGCTCATCCCCTCCCATCAACTAATCCGTAGACTGAGTCTCAGTTCTGTTCAAATAATTTTATATATATATAAAAAAAAAAAACAATAATAATAAAAAAAAAAGTTTAAAAGTTTATTAGTGAGTGTCATTGGTGAATGACTTCTCACAAGTCTATCCAGTTATTTTAATTATTTTAGTTGTTAATTAATTAAATTAAATTTATATTTACTCTAACCACATAAACCTATTGTGCCCCTAAGAGAAAGATTGTTTATTTCTAATAAAAATATAAAAAAAAAAATTTATAATGTGAAAATTTTAAAATTTTAAGTTTACTGATGAATCGCTCATTGGTGTTATTTTTATGTCTGCAACTACATATTTAATATGTTGCAAACCAGAAAAAAATAAATCATAATTTGTATGTATCTGATAGTCCTTCTTTTAAAAACTATTAGTCATGATGTGATTCAACACATTTTTACTTCCCTTAATGAGCATTTATATACTTCTGCGTTATTAGAGTTAAAACCTTTAAGACAGGTTTAGTAAATTTGTTGTTTCTGATGAAGATTAAAATTGTCACAGATTTATTTTCCCAGATTATCTATTCATTGATTTTATTGCATCGTATTAAGAGGCTTGCACAGATGAAGAACTTAGAGGCCATATTTCAATAAATATTTTAAAAATTGTGTCACTTAGTACTTCATTGGTATTTTATTCATTTTATTTTGTACAATTTAATAATTTGAGCTTAACATTTTTAATATTTTTATTATTACAGGCCAGAATATTGCCGCCAAACCTTATTCTGCAGATGTATAATGGTTAATTTCCTGTTACAACATTATGAAAACCTCAGGAAGTTCTTTAACACCAGAAACCATAAAAAATTCTCTTTATATTCGAACTAATATGATTACTGTCAATCATTTCAATCCACAACCAGCTATATTAATGTGGTTTAATAAAAAAGATAAATACAACAAAGAATACTTGGAAGGTATTTTACCCGAAGCTAAACGTCAAAAAAACAAAAAATTTATCAGAAGTTAATACTCGTATAATATTTTAATAAAGTTAATATTTAAAAATATTTCTTTTTAGAGTTCCTTTATTTTGGTAAAATATTACTGCATTATTTTAAAGCCATTGCTTTTTAACTAAAAGGTTAAAGTACAATATATAATTATTATTAATTTAATTTTGATTACAGTTATAAAATAATATATTTATATTAAGTGTTATTGGTTGAAGAAGTAAGTCCATAAACATTGGTGATAGTTTTTAGAGCATTGAGTTTGTATTTAGGTTGGACTGATTTGGGACTATGTGTAGTAATTTTAAGTTGTTGGTAAGATTGAAAAATAAAATAAATATGTTACACCTACAGTATATAAAATTGATCATATGATAGATATTATTGAAAACACTCTTTAATAAAACTTAAGCAGATACCAGGAGAAAAAGGAAAAATAGTAAAAACAAAAATAATGTAATTTCAATAAATAAACTAAATGATACAAATTTTGAAAACTATTGAACAAGTTCTCAGTAGAAATAACATAGAACTTCTGGAAAATTATTCATAGACTATGGTAGTCGTCTTGCAATATTCTCCAGTAACATCAATTCATGTCAAACAGACCTTCAGCATATACAAAATCATTCTTACAAATCGGGGTACTAAAATTACACCAGAAATATGTATCTTTCATTTAATAAAAATACTATAGTATCTAAAAACTAAATCCAATTGTACATTATTTTTCAACGAATTTGAAGGCATTTGAGTAATACAATTTAATACTATATAGCCTTTGGAAAGTTTGAAACAATTATCTTGTTAGTGTCATAGATCAATATGTTCATTTTCCAATATTTGTTGTGAATATTTTTATATTTGTACTTTGAGGTAAAACAGAAAAATCTGTTTTAACATATGGATTTTCATAGTTTTAAAAATGTATGTGGTTTTACTTTTGATCATTTATATTTTAATTCTTTGAAATTGTCACTTAAATAATTTATCCCAAAAATTTCATTCCATGAAAACAAATCAGATTGATCATAATTTTATGACAATATGAATTAAGCCACACAATTTTAAATATGACAATACTGAACCACATAATCTTCCTCGTCAAAATTCATCATATTATCATATTTAAGGAAAGTTCCATTACATAGTCAATATAGCATTTTTATTTTCAGACAAATTAAATTCATTTTCAACCAAAGTTTGAATTTGTTTAAAAATATCTTCAGATATCTCTTGCTGCCTAATTAAAGCCAAATAACTAAGCATTAGTTCAATAACAACATCCACATTTTCTAAACCTAAATTAGTCAGTTCAACAGTTAAAGAAAATAAACAATAAATATTATCACTATACAAATATTTTTCTACTACAGTATGATACATTTAATTCCCTAACTTAATATGATTAATGCGTAAATTGTTTGATATTGTACAAATGTTATCATTTATTTATTTAAATACCGGTTAAATAGTTTGACTTACACAAATGTTTTCATTTATAATTGTTCATCAAAATTTTTTAAAATCTATTGAATATAAAAATAAAAAATATCGTACATCTTAAATGTTCAAGCAAAGAACATAGGTATTATTATTAATAAAATAATTAAGTAAAAACAAAAAATTTTAAAATGGTTAATACTCATAAAGAAATGTCAGTCACATTTTACATTTTGACTGTGATGTACCTGATGATGAATTTTTTATTCAAAACCTGTAGTATAATACACTAATAATACAACAGGCGATGCATTAATTCATTTATTTATTTTATTTTTATATATGATAAATTTGTTATTTATGTATTTATTTACTTTATATATTATTATTGTAAACAAAATTAAAAATTTTAAAAACACTTTACTTGACTATAATATATAGTTATTTTATCACTCATCGTCAATAATATCATTAGATATTGCTCAATTAGAGCACTGCGACGAACCAAAATACTTAGGCATTAAACTTGATCGAGCCCTGACATTTGTGAAAACACAAAAAAAAAAATAGGAACAAGAAACTGTTTACTTCAGAAACTGGTTGGCTCTCAATGGGGCGCAGACCCTCATATCCTAAGAACGACAGCCTTATCATTATGCTACTCGACGGATGAATATGCTTGTGCTGCATGGAAAACTCAGCACATGCCAAGAAGGTAGATGTGGCACTAAATTTAACTAATAGAATAATTACGGGGTGCTTGAGACCAACCCCAGTTCAAAAAGTACAAGTATTATGCGGGATAGCACTTCCTAACATAAGGCGGGAGGTGGCAGCAAGAGTAGAGAAAACAANNNAGAATAATTACGGAGTGCTTGAGACCAACCCCAGTTCAAAAAGTACAAGTATTATGCGGGATAGCACCTCCTAACATAAGGCGGGAGGTGGCAGCAAGAGTAGAGAAAACAAAACAAGAATCAGACATAAGACACCCTTTATATGAAGGTAAATTCACGGGGAGTCGACTTAAATCGAGGAAAAACTTTTTGAAGACAACAATTAGCCTATCACAAACACCTGAAGTGACAAGAATAGACTTATGGAAGGAGGGAATGAAAGGGCATAGCGCACAGCTATGGAAGGATCCAAAGGAAAGATTACCACCCGGAAGTCATCTACCATGGTCAATATGGAAGACGCTAAATAGGTTAAGAACCGAAACTGGAAGGACAGCGAGTAATATGGAAAAATGGGGGATAAAAGAGNTAAAGGCATTTCTCCTCCATTAACCTTAAACAACTCTTTAATTCCTATCACTTCAAATGCCCGGTACTTGGGTATGTATCTCGACAAGCGACTCACCTGGGCCCACCATATAAAAATTAAGAGACTATTACTCAACCAAAGACGCAGAAACCTCTACTTTTTATTAAATAAAAATTTAAAAATTAATCTAAAAAATAAATTAAACCTGTACAAAATGTTATTAACTCCTATCTGGTCTTACGGTATACAAGTATGGGGAACAGCCAAGCCATCAAACATTAAAAAAATCCAAGCATTCCAGTCTACCTCGCTCCGCCTAATAACGGGCGCACCCTATTATGTCTCTAATCACACATTACACTCTGATCTTCACATCAACACCGTATCCAAAACTGCATCTCTCTTTTACCAACGATTCCGATCCCGCCTAGTCAACCATCCAAATCCTCTTATAAGAGAACTCAACTCAAATACTATTCCCGGAAATCCCCCTAGACGACTAGCTCGCCGTTGGCGCAGAGACCTCGGCAACCAGAATTAACCATTAATTAATAACTAGTCAAGTTATTAAGTGTCACCGCTGGGTGGCTTCTTTTATCGGTCAATTCACGCTAATTAAATAACTTATCGCCCATACGCTTATTGTAAAAAATTGAATTTACAGATTGTGTATTACTTTTTTTAAAAATAAAAAAAAAAAAATTATTTTATTCAAATTTTCATCAAAAAATCCTATGCAATCATTTTGTAAAAAAAGACAAGACAAACATACGCAACCATGGTCCCCCCCCCCCAAAGACCTTATACCAATGTGATTATGACCATGGTTAAATAGCTATTTAATTTGTAATTTTTTCAATTTTATTTAATAAAAATATTAGGTAGTTATGAGACTGCGTTCGTGCCTATCTACCACATAATTTTTATTTTTATTTACAATACTAACATTATTAGGTAGGTATGTCATTTTTCCGACTGGCAATGTTTCATTTAACAAAATACTGCATAACATTAGATATACAGACAACCTTTAAGTTAAATTCAAGCACCACTAAGTAACCACATATAACCATGGTTGTACCATATAATTTGTCTTTGTATATTTTTTTTACTTAAACACAATTATTAGGTAATTAAATACATTATTATGTGTAATTGTGGTCCTGTGGTCGTACATACCACATAATTTCTATTATACATTTTTTAATACAAATATTATTGGGTAGGTACGTCATTTTTGAGCACCTACTCGTGGATTATATTGACCCGAGGCAGGAACCTAGCCGGTACGTTAACGGGACACACAAAATTTACTCCAGCAAAATATCCGGTGACGTACGTATCGAAAGACATGGAAATAAAATAGCCGCGTCCCATCGCACGAATACATAGAAGAAAAAAAAAACACGTGCACCGGCCGGAAAAGATATTATTTTCCAGGCTATTTGATTAGATTACCTATACCTAATTACTATTACCCGTTACGGATAGGCATCGAATAGATAACGCGTACGAATATAAACATCGTATAGGTACATCACAAGCAACCTCGCGCCGATTTAGCAGGACCGCTTTTTGGTCACCGACCGAGGGAGGGGCCGGACTTCGTTCATTGACGGGTCTTTACCAAGAAAAAATTGCACCGACTAAATGTCAAGCGACGCACGTATCAAAAAATACGGATATATAAATGTGGACGTCGGTCGCACGAACGCGCAATTGTAACGATAAAAACAAAAAAAAACAAAAAAAAACACGTCCGTGACGAGTAGGTATACAGTACTTACCAGATTGGGTATGTCGGCAATCAAACTGGATAAAAAATCACCGTCGGGAAGCCGCGACGTCTGCACACGTAAATAACTGAAAACTGTGAACTGTGGAAAAAATACGGGCGGTACGGACAAGAGCGTAAAATCAATGGTTAGCGTTCGCGGTGCCGAGCAAAAGTAACTGCCAGCAATGCAACGGGGGAGCGTAGACGGCCGCCCGAACCACACCTTCGACGACGTTGCCACACTGTGCGACCGTGCGCGCGCGGACCGGAGGGGAGTGGAAGACTAGTTTGGCAGCGGCCAATGCTTTACTGCGCCGGCTAACACGGCGTTATTGTTGTTACCGTAATCACAGTAGACGTGCGTTTGTAGTGGTGGCAGATGTTGCTTATTGATCGAGTCGTCGTCGCCGACCCCATTTCACCCCGCACACGACTCGCACATACGACGACCGACGATACCGCCGCCCGGAATTACCCGCACGCAATTTTCGTATTGTCTTTTATCTAGTGATGGGAATAATCGAATGATTTCCATAATCGAGATATTATCATAATCGAGTGGTTCACTCGATTAAAATAATCGAAACATTGTACCTAATCGAATAGATTTTATTTATTTATTTATCGTATGGCATATTTTGACACATAATATCCATAAAAAATTGTAACATGGAATAAAAAACAAAAAACAAAAATAATAGAATAGAATAAAATAATCCATATAAAAAATAGTCCAAATAAAAATGATAATAATATAACAATATCTATTGTGTAGTTCAATATTTTCTCTACAGCCTGATGTTCAAGGTATCCAATCAAGAGCTTCACTTGTTAATTTAAATAAATCACTCATTTTACCTTCGAATTTTCTTTTAGGACAGCCTTGTATTGTCTGAGCCGCATTTCCACAATCACAAGCAGGATTATCTCGAAGCTTCCACTGGTGCATAGAATGACCACACGTTCCATGACCAGTTCTGATACGGTTTAAAGATACCCACTCTTGACGGGGTAGTTTGAAACCCTCCAGAGGTTGTGTAGGGTCAACGACTAAGTCAGCATTCTCGAGTGTAAGATTATTCCATGCAGTACGCCATTCCGTGGTTGAATTAAAGTTGGTCAGAATAAGGTGTTGAGCAGTGATCCAAGGGGGTTTTCTAGATTTCAGACGTATTTGTGGGGTGTTGCACAGCATTTGTGATAACATAGAATTGTTTAGCGAATCCTGTTTTACAATTAATCTAACCAGAGCTTGCTTTCGTCTAATATCGGGGGGAGAGATAATTGACAGGACTGGGAGCCATCCTAAGGGAGTTGACTTTAACGCTCCACTAATAACTCGCATGACACTATTTAATTGCACATCGATTTTTTTGACGTGTTTGCTATTAAGCCAAACACCTGAACAGTATTCAGCCGTAGAATACACTAGTGCTAGGGATGCAATTCTCAGTGTATGTGCATCTGACCCCCATCCTGTCCCAGCTAATTTATGTAAAAGATTTATCCTTGATCTCACCTTCTTCTGTAAATTTTCTAAATGCTTCTTAAAAGTTAGAGAGCGATCCAAGGTCACTCCTAGGTACTTAGGAGAGAGGTTGTGTTTTATTATCGTGTTGTTAAGCTGTACCTGAAGCTCACGATCCGCTTGTCTGTTATAGAGATGGAAAGCACATACTTCTGTCTTGGACGGGTTGGGATTTAATCTCCA
>CABPRJ010002459.1:0-35867 GCA_902439185.1 Cinara cedri | reverse complement strand
GTGGTCAATACTCAGGAGTCCAAAAGAGAATAAATGATATTGTTCCAACTGCATAATTTATCCACTGCTGTGCTCACAACTTAAACTTGGTGATATCTGATGCCTTTAAAATTTCACCAAGTATATCAAGATTTTTTGAAACTCTACAGAATGTGTTTAATTTCTTTAGCTCAAGTGGCCCAGGATGGGCGTCATTAGCATTAGGAGATAACATAGCATCAAAAATTAGGAGAAGAGTATTAAAAAAAGTGTGCTCTACCGGATGGGAATAAAGGCATACTGCAGTATTTGCATTAAAAGAGTGGTTTATCGATGTAATCAAATGTTTAACAATAATGTCACTTACAAGTGGTAAAAAAGATGAACGTGATATGAGTAAAGCACTTAAAAATAAGAGAGAATCAATTTAATTTGTATTAATTTTATTTATTTGGGAAAATATTTTAAGATATTTAAATACTGTATCCAAGATTTTACAAAGTACCCTATAAAGTAATCTTTTACGTAGATACGAAGATCTATTTCGATAAGTTTTATACGTTGTAAATGCTTTAAACTACAGCACAATATATTTGGAATCAAAACGATTATACGATGAATGGGGAATTAATATTTCTTTCCATTCTTTGAGACCTAAATTTTGTAAAAGAATATTTGGAGAGGTTGACGGTGATCGCAGATTTGATATTTCTAAAGATATATTTAGGATTAAAGTATTTTTATCAGTTGTGGATTTTATAATATTTAAGATCAAAGAACGGTTTAATAGAATGAAAGATGTTTCTGATCGTTTCACATATTTAAGCCCGAAATCAATTTTAAACTATAGCCAGTCTTTCCTAATTAAGTCTACTTATGATTTCATTCAATTTTATAAAGATGATGTAACTTCAGATTTCACGCGGCAAATTGTATGCCTAAAAGCAAACATTTTATCTCAAAATCTAAATACTATTAAAGATCTATGTGTATTTATTATTGAAACGGATCTGTCTATAAGTTATCCAGATGTATTGTCAGCTTGTCTTTTATTTTTAACTTTACCGATAACAGTCGCGTTTGCAGAACGCAGCTTTTCTAAGCTTAAATTAATAAAAAATTATCTTCGGAATTCTTCTTGTCAAGATCGACTAAAAAATATAAGTATTTTGAATATTAAAAGTAGACGAACCGCGGAATTCAATATTGACAATATAATAACAGACTTTGCCAACACAAAAGCCAGAAAAAAAAACTTTTTGAAATAAAATAAATTAAATGTATTAATTTCTTAATTATTATACCTGAAAATTAAATCTACAAAAATATAATTACGTTGTGTTTAATTTATAGAAAACATTTTTCAAATTGGTTTTGGTATAAAGTTTTATATTAATAATATAATCTTATATATAAAATGATCGTGTCACAATGTTCGTTCCCATACTCCTCCGAGACGGCTTGATCGATTCTCATGAAATTTTATATGCATATTTAGTAGATCTGAGAATCGGCTACTATCTAAGTTTGTATGCTCTGCGATAAGTGGTTCCGGAGTTATGGCCTCTTAAGTCAAAATATACTAGCACGCACGATATTCAACAATTATTATTTCGCCATGGNGTAATAATACAAAAATAAAAATAAAATTATAATATTAATTTGGGGTCTCTAAACAAATTCTGCACACGGACCTCAGAGTTAATAGTTGCGGCACTATGTGAAGAGCAGGTTTTGTCAATAGTCATACATATAGAAAATGGTTTTCAGAATAAAATAAAATCAGGGGTGGTTTTCTTAGACCTAACCTGTACGTACGACACTGTCTGAAAACGTGGTCTTCTCTTGAAACTAGCGAAAATCTTAAAGCGTAAAATATCCATACGACTTATTGATAACATGCTGACAGACCGGAAATTCAAGGTACACATTAATGGGAAAGAGAGTAAATACAAGTTTCTTCAAACTGGACTCCCTCAAGGGTAGCTCAAGCTGATTCTTTTGAAACACTGGAAGAGATACTGAATGAAGTTTGGAAATGCTTTATCTCCGATAAAGACATACGGTGTTCTTGTATTTTGCCCAGATAACGGTTTTGATTCGGTCAATTGTAAAGAGCCATTATTTAGCATTTCTCATATTTGGGAATTGGCGAAAATGTTTGAAAATAAAGCTGATGATGAAGTTGCAGACAAATATGAAGTTGAGCAGAATTCTCAGATAAACAAACAACGTTCTACTTCATCACCACAATATTCTGGTGTCATAACGTAACAATTCCCTGAATTCTTCTCAACATCAACTTCAACATCAATGAGCTCAGTAGACATTTATGAAAGAAGCTGCTTAATGTATGAAGAAGATTCTTCAAGAACATTTTTGGACTTAATATAATATACTAAATAAATATTTTTCAAAAAAACAATATTTTTTTTTATTAATGAGATTTGAACATACAAATTATTATATCTCAATTTGTTTATAATTATTTTAAAAAAAACTTATGTAAAATCTTGTATTCGATTTTCAACATTTTCGACCAGCCAATTTTTTTTTATAGACATTTTAAAAATAAACTAAGAAACATCGAAAATTTCAACTGTCCATAAACAGCTCAACACAAGTCAAAATTTTTCAAAAGTTATGTACTGATGATACCAATATAAGTATTCACAATTTTTAGTATAAGGCATCTTTTCCGTCCACTAAAAGAGGGCGAAGCTGGCCTTGTTGCCTAAGAGCGATAAGACGCTGGATCGGCTTTTGTCGTACAGACCGATCTGCTTATTAAGTAGAGTGGGGAAGGTTTTCAAGTGCATTATTAAGTGGAAGCTGGAAGCTCACCTCGAGAGTAGCAGAGGACTTAGTAGAAGACATTTTGGCTTCCGCAAGGGAAGGTCGACAGTAGATGCCAGTAGTTCAGTGCTATGGAGGTGATTGATGGAAAAGGCACAGGACTTCTACGCCGCAGGGAGCTATGCGCTCTTGTGACATTAGACGTGGCTAAAGCCTTCAATTCAGCAAAATGGAGGATGATCAACAGCGTGTAGTTTGCTACATATAAAATTAGTTGATTTTGTTCNGTAATAATACAAAAATAAAAATAAAATTATAATATTAATTTGGGGCCTCTAAACAAATTTTGCACACGGTTTTCAGAGTTAATAGTTGCGGCACTGCGTATGGGTGCACCGTGTGCGTATGTAACGAACTAATTTTTTAACAAGTAATAACTCAATTGTCTTCAGTACTACGACATTAAAAAATGTTTATATTGTTGTGAAGACAAGCGTTAAATATACATAAGCTTAATTTTTAGTGTATAAAAATATGTATAGGTGGATTATTACACATTAGACGGGTTTTTATCCTAATGTATATACTAATGGTTAGTGATTTATAAATACCACATCCAACGTACCCACTATCGACTATATCTATTCAGGGTATATTCTTATCTGTGAACACTGATTTGTAAATTATAATGCCCGTTTAGGCTGTATTATTAGTTTTTAGCTTTGTCACAACAGTATATTATTAGTAAAGACCGGATTTGTATGCATTTTAAATTGTGAAATATGCATGCAAACATGCACTAAAAAAAGGCAAAATATGCAAGAAAAAAAAGCAAAACATGCATAATAAAATTTAAATTTATTTTAAATTTTATATTTTATTTAAATTTTGAAGTAATAATTAATTATTAATTTTATTAAAATTTCCATAAACAAAAAGAGAAAATAAGTAGATAGTACATATTGGTATATAATAAGGAAAAAGTACAACAAATTTAATTTAGTAGGTATGTTAATTGGAAAAACAATATGTTATCGAAGTGTGTTCCATGTTTATTTCGGTAAAATTATGACGACGGTCTGTAAGGATGTACTTGAAAAATGAAAAATTGTGTTTAACGTCAACACTGATTATTAGTGTATATTTAAAATTGGCTAATATTCCCGGTGAATAATTTGGAACAGACAAATCATTGAAGTTAGCACTGTCACCTTGAAGTATTTTCGAAATTTCTATTAAAACCATTAGTCCTTTATTTTTATCGAAAACATTTTTAAATTTTGTTTTAATTATTGTACTATTTGCGATCATAGGAAGTTCATTGATAGAATTTCCCACTTGTTTTAAAATGTTTAACGAGTCTACAAGTGACAAATTAGAATTTTCAAGATTTTTGACGCTTTCAACGATGCATGAAAAATTTACTTTAATGTAAACAAAACCATGTTTTACATTTAATTTATTTAAAATTTACAATTTTTAATGCTTTCTGATTCATCTATTAAGTTTTCAATTAAATTTTTAAACTCTTCAAATTGATCTGCTTAAAGAAGGCTAATTATTAGCGGGTAATTATTGGCTGTGGTGGTAAAGGTGTGTTTGGCAATGTTTCTTTATATAACTGAATTCTATACGGAGCTTTTTAAAAAATCTTTTTTCCATTATTAATTAAATTGCTAATGTCATGAAAAGTATCTACAATTTTTTCGGCGATTCGGTGGATACCATGAGTAACACAAGTTACTAGTATACGATTCGAATAAAATAGTTTTAAATTATGTGCAGCTTTCATCATGTAAGGAGCAGCATCAAAAAACACCAACAAAACTTTGCCATCATTGCTACCTTCAGGCCACAATAGCTTAAGGGAATTGTTTACAAATTGTGCTATAGTTGAATTATTGGTTTTTTTGAGAACTTTTAGTGTTTAAAGATACGATTTAGTAGGCGAATCGCCATTCAGTTTGCCAACAACGAAATTTGCTACATACTTCCCTTGAGGATCAGTAGATTCTCAATAGCAAAAAAAATGTATGAGCTGCTTATATATTCTCGAATATTTTGTAAAACGTCAATATTACATTTACTTAAATAGTTTTTTCTTAACTTACTTTCATCTGGTATATATTTATTTGTGTACTTTTCCAAAAAAAGATTTAAAGTTTGTATTTTATAGTTTATATAAAGGTATGTTTGAAGAAATTAAAAATTACAAAGTTCTTTGAAAAATTGTGATTAATTTTTTATGGACGTTGATTGAATGAAAGTTTGTTTAGAAGAAGGTTTGTTTAAACATTTTTAATGCAAAAAAGACTGCATACTGGTCAATTTAAAATTTTTTTTCAACTGTTATAGGTTTTTCATAATGCTGACAGAAAACAGTTGTATTATTTAAAATTTTGAAAACCTCACCAGAATTTTTGTACGACTCAATCCACTTTTTAATTAACGCCGGTTTTGAATTTGGAGTTTTAGGCATTTTAATTATTTAAAATTAATCGGTAAATTACAAAATAATTTTTTGGTAAAAAAACACGTGAATTCAACACATTAACTTGACAACGGCGTAATTCCTACTTTTTTATTTTTTATTTTCACAATAATATATACAATCTGTACAATTGGTGCACAATAAGCATATATGCTAAAGGCATAAATAACATGAGTACTTGATAAGAAGCCAACCAGCACTTGTCTGGAAGTTGAATAATTATCTCGCTATATATATATATATTTTTTTTTTTTTTCCCCTAGTTTAGTTTTCTAGCAAGTCACGGTATTAGTTCCTTTTAAAACAACGCCTGGGGTTGACAGGTAATGTTTGGGTGGAAAAGTCTTTTAATAGATTTTGGTGTGTTTGGAGACGGGCATGAACGTTTTTGTAGAAGCGTGTAGTTTCTTCTGACACAGTTTTAATTGACAGGTCTTTATTCAAAGTGTAATTAGAAATAAAGGTTGGAGCGTTCGTTATTTTCCTAAGGGCAATATTCTGAAATTGTTGAACTTTATTTATATTGGACACTTTTGCAGTACCCCATAATTGGAGACCATATGTCCGTAGAGGTTTAAGTAATGTTTTATACATAAAAACTTTTATTTTTAATCTGGAGTGATTTTTATTTTCGAGTAAAGTTCGAACCCTACGAAGACGGGCGTTTAAGGCAAGTCTCTTAATACAAATATGGCTATTACAAGTAAGGCGCTATCCAAGTAATGTCCTAGGTATCTAACTGTGTCAGATGTGGGAATAAGGATGTTATGTAAATAGACATTAGGACAAATAGAGTAGCATAGAGTGAATGTTGTATGTACTGACATATTGGGGTTAGGTTTAATGCACTAGTCGGTGTACCATTCAGACATTAGGTTGAGATAAGTTCAAGGATTTTCTGAGGCAGAGGATCTTTGTCAAATGATATGATGGCTTTGTCATCCTCGTAATCGGCTACGAAAGTATTTTGGGAGATAGGTTGGTCGTAGGTATAAATATCAAAAATAAAGGGATAGAGGATTCCACCCTGGGGAGCTCCAGCTAAGATTTTCTCAACTGTGGATCCAAACGGGTTTTGGAAATGACGATTACTTAAGTAAAATTTAATTAATAAAAATAAACAGGGGGAGAGGATTTTTTTTAGTTTGAAGAGTAATCCTTCATACCAAACTCTATCAAACGCCTGGATAATGTCAAGAAAGGCACAAATACAATAATACTTTTTTTCTAAGGAACACGAGATAGCATCAACTAATCTATGTATTTGGTGTATTATACTATACGCTGAACGAAAACCAAATTTCGAGTCTGGTAATATTCTGTTCGTATTAATGTAAGCTAGCCTTTTGAGTATTAGTCTTTCCAGTAGTTTACCTAGAAAAGGTAACAGACTTATTGGCCTGTACGAGGAAGATCAGGTGGTTTGTCAGGTTTAGGAATAAAGACTATTTTTAAAAATTTCAAGAGATGTAGAAACTATGAAAGTCGTAAGGTCGCATTAAATAAATAAGTAAGGGACAGGATAATTTTTTTCGGAAAACATCTGGCGACTTCAGCTGTAATTAAATCAATTCAAAGCCTGGAGTTTTTTTGATAGAATATTTTTGTATTGTGGTTTTTAATTCACTTGGTATAAAACACTTTTCAGGGAGGTGAAGAGGCATGGGCAATCTAAATACTGGATTACCATAAAGGTGAGACTTAGATTGTTTATGTCGGGATGTGGCTTAAATATTTCAGATAGATGTTGACGAATACTCTCAGCCTTATTTTCATCAGTTATAGTAGTAGAATTATTAATTTTGGTTAGTGGCGGTAAACTAGATTTATATTGTAAGAGCTTATTAGTTTCCATCCAGAGGCTACCGCCAAAAGTGGATAAGTTAGATAAATTTTGTTTGAAAATATCTAATTTATATTTTAGAAAATGATTATTAAGCGAGTTGGACAGTCTGTTATATAGTGATTTATGGGAAGGTAAACGAGAAATTTGATAATGTGCCATAGCTCTTCTTTTATCAGTAATTAATGAACGCAGATGTACCGGTAATAGTAGATTCCTAGTGGAAGTTGGAGTTGGCTTAGATTGGGATGCCCAGGTAGCTGTTTGAATGATTGTGGTAAATTTATCAACTGCATTATCGATATTCTTATGTGTTTTTAATTTAACGTTCAGGGTGATCTTTTGATCTACTAAGTTATGAAACTTAATACTATCTATTGAAGGATAAAATAGTTTTGGAGATGTCATACTTAATGTTGGGTATGCATTCATTGTAGTACAGGTGAGTGGTCAGAGTTTAGATCTAGGATATTTTCCGGAGTGCATTTTAAATTAATTGGTACTTTAGCAATGAAAATATCAATAATGTCGGGTTTTTTACGTAATAAGGTTGGCCAATATGTTGGACCTGGAAAGGCCAGTATTTAATATATTTTGTTATTGTCAAAATTATAGAGAATATTACCACGCGAGTTGCCAGCACGACAGCCCCAGGCTTGGTGCTTAGCATTAATATCTCCACCGATAATGAAATTTGAAGTAATTGATGAGAAATAGTCGACTAAATGAGAGGTAGAGATGTTGTGTCTTGGGGGGCAGTAGATTGCATCAATGGTAATGGTACATTATTTAACTTAATAGATACAGCACAAGATTTAAGATAGACTTATGAAAAGTTTGGCAGTGAAGAAAAAGACAGAGTAGATTTAATTAAGATGGCAACACCACCATGAGTTGTGTTGTCTGGATCATTGGATTTGGACAGAGTATAGCCTAAGATAAAAACATTGGAGTATTATATAAATATAATTATTATATATTATATATAGGTAAAGTGAGTCTCCGTAATTATAGGCAATATCAATACGCTTTTCGTATAAGACAGCTTGCACTTCATTATTGTGGTTTTTTAGACCATTAGCAATGAAAAGGATGACGATAATAGATTTTGAGGTGAATGAGTTATTTGTTATTTTTATTATTTAAGAGAGATGAAATAACTGATGTTAGAAGTGTAATTAAGTGTAATTGTACTCATAAACGCAATTAAAGAAATAATTGATTCAAAATATTAATTTTGAGATGTTATACCTATATAGATGTGAATAATTAGTTAAGTAGGAATAACTTTTCTAATCAAGCAATAACAATTTTTAAACCTTTTATTATTTTAGTCGTTAACTTTTTTCAATAACCAGTATAAATATGAAACAAACACCAAATTTAAGTAAAATATTAAAAACAAACTATGAAAAATTCTATTCAAAACTAAATTTGTTCATTCAAAACAGTATCATCACCCTAGAATGTTTTTAATATGGATTTTTTTTTTTTTTATAGACACTAAAATAATCTTATTTTTACATACAAATAAAATATTTATTTATCTACCAATTTAAATGTATATAAAGTAATAAATTTAAAAAAAAACATTATTATTGCTAATAGAGAGCGAATTTTTAGTTTTTTACAGATCTTTTTTTAAACTTTATACAGCATAACGGGGATGATGAAAAATGTAGACGATTTATCCATTAGAGTCCACAGAGTTTATTATTTATTCATTTTGCATAATACCTAAAGCATATTTTGAAGATTTGATAATATACAGCAATTTTTCTTACTTTAGAATATATTGTATTTTTGTTCATTACAAAAAAACCAGATATTTTGTTAATTTCATGAATTGTGTTTTTTTCATTGTAGGGAAAAATTTTATTTTATTTTAGAATAATAAAAATCATTCTTTATTTTCATTCGTTATTTTATTTTATTAAATATGTATTAATGGTTTTAATCCTGAATTTAAATCAGTTATCAAAGTAATTATGAATGTAAATGCACATCTTTAGGTTTATGATTGATTTTAAAGTTTGAGTATATTTATTATTTATAACATGAGATGTGATATTAATGGTAAATGTAAATATTGTAAAATGTAATGTAAGCTTATCTTCTTATACTTCTTGAGCTTTTACGGTCCTTTCAGGACTTTCGCTACCTCTACTATTTTTAATCATCCACCTCTATAAATGCTGTCTTCTATAGTTCTTGTTTTAATCTTCGCTAACCCTGTCTATCCAGTGCTGTCTAGGGTGGACCCTAAGTCTTTTTACATTGACTTTTCCTTACAGTGCTTTCTTTAGAACTCCATTGACCTTCATACATGATCTGTCCACTCAATTCGTTTACTCATGGGGTACGTTTTGAAACCGGGTTTTTGATAAATTTGTTGTACCTCTACATTAGTTCTTCTCCTGTAAACTTCATTTTCTAGTATAGGTCCATAAATCCTTCTAAGAACTCTTCTTTTAAAGCAAGCCATATTTTCCTCATCCTTTTTGTAGTCTACCATGTTTCACACGCATATGTTAGGACTGATCGTAGAAAACTTGAGTACAAGCGTTTCTTTGATCGTCTAGACTCTAGAGAGGAGCTTTGATTTTTTGACAATTTTTTTCAAGGCGTAGTAGCTCTTGTTAGTGGCTCAATTTAATTTCATTATGCGTATTATTGTATTGACTTAAGTTCGCCCCAAGATATTTGAAATTGTTCACTTGTTGGAAGGTGTAGTTTTCTACTACTAGGTCTCTTGTTCCCCTAATCATGCTTAAATATTGGGTTTTGTCTTGATTTACTTCTAAACACATTGGCTTCGCTGCTTTAATCAAATCATTGGTTCTTAACCTATAACTTATTTGTTATGTGGTATATGTATAATATACATATACATATATACATTGTATATATGTAAAGTGCATACTGCTCCTACTTGTTCGACATGCAACACCGTAAAATAAAAGTCGGAAAATTCGAACAATGTGTTATAATTTTAAAAACTGTTATTATTTTAACAGATTTTGTTTTGAAACAGTGATTTGTTAAATTTTTATATTTTATCTTTTTTTTTCTACCAAAAATGATTTGTTTTTAATTTTTTATATTGCAAATTTGAGTGAAATTGGCTTTTAAATAATCTAACATTTTGTTAACATAATGTTAATTATAGTAGGATATAACTAGACAATCATTTTTATCTTTGTTTCACTCTTCCAAGTTCATTAAATAGTTCCCAGAAGCAACAAAACGATAATGTTAGCATAACGCCAACACGATACCAATCAAGTTACAAATTTTAGCGAAATCGATGACGGGTGAAGAAACATTTTAATGTCGTTTTTGAGCATATTAACATCATATTTTTAACTTTATGAAACTAAAAATTCGCTCTAAAAAAAATTTGCTAACTATTGCCCACTATAAATAAAGGTAATCTTAAAGAAGAACTCGTATCATTCGCTACATCATGACCATTAATTTGTAAAACAGATTTTCTTAGTACATATGATAGTTTAGTTGAAGATAATATTTAAGACGAATGGATAGACATCTATCTCGATAACTCTACAAAATTGACCAAAAATGGGCATGTAATGGATGTTTTAAATGTACTTTACATATATTAACAGAGTTTAATGTGTATTATATACAGTACAAAGAATTGTATATTGTTTATAAATAACTAATTACTTTGCCAATCACACAAGTAACACGTGACCATTTATTCTCGAAGCTAAGACTCTTAAATACGATATTAAGGGTCACAACTTCACAAGAAAATTTAGAATGTTTATTTTTAATGCAATGTAAACGATATATTTTAAACCAAGTCGGAGGAAATCACATTATTGATAAGATGTGTTCTTCAAACTCAAAAATGAATCAATTACTTTCTCTCTAAAATATAATAACATTTTTCTAAGGTAATAATTCTATTATAATGTAAAAGCATATTTTTGAATGTATTTATTACAAAAAGGTTCATATATTATATCAATACTGTATTTATTTATTTATACGTTTCTAATAAAAATTTAACTAGCAAAATTATGATTCTTTAATCTGTAATGTATTGGACCATAATCTGAAGGATTAAATAAGAAAAATTAAGGCACCCTTAAATGTTTTCGTAACCACCCCATAAGATCAGCTAGTACAAGCCTGCATATAAAGCTAGTAAATAACATGAAAATAATAAAATATAGGTATCAGATATATTAATTTACAAAATAAATATTACAAATATTTGAATCCTACTTAAACTCACATGATGATTATATAACCATTTATTTTTTTTAAAGAATCTAAATAATAAATCTAAAGACAAATTTATTAGTGAAATGTTTTAAGCAATAACGATGTTGGAATAATAATCAATTTTGATAGCTTTTATAAACAGAAATTATATAACTACTAAGACAAAATCAAGAAATTGCACGTTATGAAATAATAACAGAAAAAATGATATTTTTTTATTAATAAATAATAACAATAATAAGTAATTTGAGCTGTAATTATAATTTTAAAAGCAAGTAAACTATAATATATCCAACAGACTTTATGATATTTTTAACACAGGTAGAAAAACACAGGGAAACATTTTGGTAAACAAGTAAAAACATTTGCACACTCAGAGACTTCAAGACTACACTACAACTGTACTATTAAACGATTCAAGGAAAAAGTTAAAAATATTAAAATATTTGTATTTAATCCTTAATAATAATAGATGAACTGCCCGTTCCTACCCTCTCACCATCAACAAATTCGGGCAAAACCCAGTTGTCAGAAAAATGATAAAGTAGCTACAGTGGCCTGCAGTAATACCAATATCGAAAAGCTAAAATTTAAATCAAAATGTAGTTATACCAACAATATGGAAAAAAAATTGGTTCCTCACTACTATAAATAAGATAAGAGTCTATAATTTGACGTTGGCGAATAAAATGTTAATATAAAAGCGTTTAGTTTAGAAAAATTAATACCTACTGACCAGATTAATACAGTCCAGTTTTGTACCAACTAAATTTGTACGTTTCAGATTTGTACCGATTTAAAAACTCTAGTTTCCAAATTTGTACGGTTCAGATTTACAGATTTCAGATTTGAATGCGTAACCGTTTCATAAAAATAATAATAAAACCAAATTACAGTATCTTGGAAAGAAAATTTAAATTTATTTTCTTCCAGGTTATTTTTCCTACTTCGAGTTGTTTGATAACTGGATTTTCACCATCTCATTGATATGATATTTCAGGTTCAAGTTTTCGTATTGGGAGAATAGTAGTGTTACTTAAATTTGACAAAAATATCGACAGTCATCAGAAACAGACACCTCGCGCCACACCGAGTCCACGGAGTGGCGCGTTTGTTTCAGCACGCTATATCGAGGCACGCACCGAAACTTAAAAGTTTTACTCTAGAATCTAGGTCAAGATTTATTACTTTGTATGTATATATGGATGTGCTTTCGAGAATATTTGAATGTCGGATTTTTCCATGAGTTCCTCAAACTAAATCAAACAAAAACAATAACAAGTTATTAACAAATAATTAAAAATTAAAATCAAATTTTAACGTGAGGCGTTTGAATTCCTACTAGTATAACCCCGAAATGTTAATATTTTGCTTACTACTATAAATTTGGAAAGAGCCAATAATTTGACGCTGATGAATAAAGGGGTTTTTTACAATCGTTAAATTTCAAACAATTGCTAGGTTTAGTAAAACCCCTTTAAGTTGCCAGAGGATGGAAGCAAAAAAGAAAGCCCAGCGACAACGAGAAGTATACGCGAAGGGAACGCGTGCCTCTGATATAATTCCCGGGGTATTACACTTATTTGATACGGTGAAGCCAGTAAATATACCACTAAACAAACATGATAAAACTATGATAGTAACCATACCACCAAAGAAAAGAGACGAAAAGAGAGCGTAACACTGGTAGCCACTCTGGAACCTAGGGCCAAACAAATCACCAAAAAGGTAGCGAAAGTAATGGTGGTTAGAAGTCCGCCACTAGTAACTAAGGTGACATTTTAAAGTTACGAGTAAATTTAATGAACCAATGCTGATCTTTAACAAAGAAAAAATATATGGACAAGTACACTCTTGAATTTAGAGGAAAGAAAGTAGTAGACCAGTTAAGGAAACTGTTAGAGATGAAGAAGACTGAAGGAGTTTAGGTCCTCAGTCCTTCGCCTGCCAACGGGGAGGATAAGACACTCATCAATTTTTCTCGGGGACAAATTAAGAAAAAATGGTTCGTCGCAACCAGATAGAGCTCTCACTGCGATAAACCAATACGATGAGTATAGTTTATTATCATCTTATATGTATATTTTTTGTTATAGAAAAAAAAAAATGTAAGTATGGGATATTGTAACACCCCAGAAAATCGATAGTTACACGTTCCAGTTTTAATGTCATAAGCAACTTATATTTTTGTACAGTAGATCGCATTAGCAACATTACACACTGTGCGCCATAATAGGCATCGATACGTCATGAACGCAGCCGTTGGCCGCCGCCACCGAGCGCGCTGCCTAGCGTTTCCCCACTGAACGGACGGCTGACGCCTAACACACGCTGACCGATGGATGATCCGCATAAATACCGACCGCCCGTTCGTGATTACTGATTCGCTACAAGTCATTCGACCTAGCAACATCTCATGAATCGTGTAAGCTTGCTTCCAGTCTTGGTAAGCAATTCCGCTATTATCTGTATACTGTCACAATCTGTTATTGCTAAACTCACCACCAATTATCGACAAGCCCGTCCTTTTCTATATACCTACGCAGAAAGCCCGCATTACACTAACCCGTTCTTCGTAGAATACGCCTTTTATTTGTAATCCAAATTGTTTAATGAAACTGTTCACGATTACTGATACACTATAATTATGTATAATATATTTATATATCTATTAAATGACTTTTATTTGGTTAACTTTTGTACTATTATAAATAATGTACTCGTGAACTCCCGCAGAAACAATGCTCCTCCTACATACTGTAAATCGCATGTATAAATATTATTATGTTGTAAACTTGAAAAAACTTTTGTTATTTTTTACGATAACGACGGCAAACCGACAGTATGTTACAGTTTTATTCATCAATATAAATTATAATGATATTATAAAACAATAACAAACATAACCTATAGATATGTAAGTGTATACTATGTTTGCACTTATTTTGCCTAACCTTAATTTATAAATTAAGTTTTAATGGTCCGCAAAAATGTTCCGAATTACTAATGTGCCCTTCTAAAAGTATGGTTTGCTAGACGTGACATGTCGCAGTCGCGGTGGTGGTCGTAGCATTAGTGCTTTTTAATCAGTTCAGTTTCAAACCTGTACATGTACGGACATATTTTTATTTTGTATTTAATCGTATTAAAAACATTTATATTTTTTACCAAGAACAGCAATATTGTTAATAATAATTACATTCTGCTCACAAAATTATTAGCAGAGGATGACGAAGATGATATATATTTTGCTAATTTTGTGTCTAAAAAAATAAAATCAACAAATGAAATGTTTAAATATCGGGACAGTGAAGGATGTTACGAAATATTGATAATTAGACATTTAAAAAATGACGATATTAAGTTTCATGCATTTTTCCGTTCAAAAAATCACCAACAGTTCTATTTTTTACTATCTTTAGTAGAAAATGAATTGATTTTACAATCTTATAACCGTGTAAAAATACCAATAACTTCTACAGAAAAATTAGCAGTTATTTTAAGGTAATTTATTTAATTGAATTAATAATAATATTAATTAAATTAAATTTTTTAACAGATATCTTGCAACTGGTGAATCCATTAGGTCGTTGCCATTTTCATTTTGAATAAGTCATTGTTATTTAAGCACTATCATAAAATATATATTAGCTGCGTTAAAAACTAAATTGGTGCCAATGTTTTTAAAGACTGAAATTCCATTGATTTTGGAGAAAAAGCAGCAGAATTTAATTATAAATGGAATTTTCCCAAATGTATTTCAGCCATTGACGGAAAACGTATTCGTATTCGAAATCCGGGGAACTCGGGGTCATTATTCCATAATTATAAAGACTTGTTTTCCATAGTTCTTCTGGCGATAGTGAATGGAAACTATAAATTTGTTGCTGTTGATATTGGATCCTTTGGAAAAGAAGATAGTGGTATATTTTTGAAATTAAACATGGACCAACAAATTTTAAATAGCTCATTCGGATTTTCAGAGCCTAGTAAACTTCCTGGATCAGATAAAGTAGTACTTCATTTAATAGTAGGTAATGAAGCTTTTTGTCTATACAAACATATCATGAAGCCATGCACCAGAAAAACAGCGAGTGAAAATCATGTAGAAGCTTAATTACAGAAGTTAATTAAGAAGTTAATTACAAATTGAGTTGTGCACGAAGATTTTCAAAAAATGCATTAGGGTTATTGGGTCAAACTTTTAGAATATTTTATCAACCAATTAATTTAGAGACTACGACTATTGATGATTTAGTATGGGTATTTGCTGTGGTCTACAATATATGCTACGTGAGGAATATTTAGAGACAAATAAACGGCCATTCTTTAAATTTGATACTGCAGAAGAAACACCAATTAATAATATGATACCGATGTCGATTCGAGGAAGTTGTTCAAGTATTAAAGGTTTTGAAGCTAGAGATTTATACAAAGAATTTTTCAACAACGAAGGAGCCGTTTCCTGGTAACCAAATGTTTAAAATTAAATTCAAAGTTTTTAAACAATTTTTCCAAGCACTATTAATTATCAAAATATATACACAACTTTTTATATTAAATATAAATTGTATTGATTAAAATTGAACTTTTTGTAAATAATTATTAATAACAAATTTAATATTGAAATACCTAACAGTTTAATTAACATATTATTATTATTTGACATAATTTATAAATATAAATTGTAAAACAATAAACATACTTTGTTTGTTAATAAATATAGATTTGTTAACAACAATATTGTGCTTTTAGTAGTCATAATCAAACGTACTAAACTGTGAACATGAAGATTGTGAGTACGCCTTTGCTACTATTGATGACGAGAGATAGTCTGATTCAGAAGGATCACTGTTTTCTGATAAATTTTCAAAATTATTGAGTGGTTGAATAGCCAATTGATGGTTAGGTTGTTCAAGATATGAATAATTTTGTTCCAACTAGGTCATTAAAGTAAAAATGTTGACTTTTGCCTCTATTTCCCCAGCATTTGGAAATTATTTAACAGTTATAGCTAAAGTTTTAAAAACATGTCAATTTCGTCACAGTTATCTGCTTCTTGTGCGATGGTTAGGTTTATTTATTATATCATAATTAATATTAATATAAAAAGTTTTCACAGTATCCATAAATATAATATATTATTGTACTTTATTTGCGGCGGTAATGAAGATAACGAGTTTGTTTGTAATGGAGGTATAACTGGATCCATTGGGCGTCATCTTATGGCGATTCATTCCATGAGTAGTGGTACAGCAGAAAAAAGAAGATAAATTATAATACCTACCTAAAAATAGTATTGTGATTTCCATAACCACTTTTATCGATATTATTATGACTAGTGATGTGGATTTTACGTAAAAATAATTGTTGGTAATTTACCGAGTAATTTTACTTGAAAATTTACAAAATATACGGTAAAAATGGTAAATTTTTATTAAAATTCAATTTAACGTGTACCTATTGAATTTTTTCATAATATTATGTAAAGAAGGCAAGATAAATATAAATAAAGTATAAAGTATTTTATCCCTTTATTGAAAATTACAATTAATAATTATAGTTTTATTAAAATTTAGAATATTCACAATTATCATCAATTATCACAATAATCCATACCATTTATAAAAGTCCTGTATTATAATAATAATTATATCTTGATAAAATATACAAAAACACACCAATAAAGTAGTCACTCAACTTTTTAAACGGTAATTAAAATGTAAATCATACATTTTTTTTGTAAATTTACCTTACAGGTAACATTTTACATAGTAAATTTACGAGAGCTTAAATCACTAGTCGTGGCCTATCTTCGCATTTTTAGTTTTTAACATTTTAACTCTTACAGACCCGGTGACTACTTTAACAGACATACATTTTAAATATTTATTAATAAAATTTGATATCATTCATATTTGTTTGTATTGTATGCTTATCTGAAAGATAATGATAGTTGCATACCTGATATACAGATGTCTGTCTACAATGATAAACCATTACTAAAAAATAACGAAGTTCAGTTATACAATAACCTGTGAATTTTACGTCAAAATTTTATCTTAAAATATTTATACAAAACAAACTAATGTATACAATTTTATTTTTATTTTATTTTTTTTAAATTTATACCTACAATTATTATTAACCTCGTATTAAATTTTTAAACATTTCTGTTATTCGAATTATTTTATTCTTATAAAACTTACCTAAGATAAATACATAAAAATAATTTTAAAAAGTCAAATACGTACATATATCGAAAAAGTCTTTACAATATGTTGAAAACTTTAGCATGTCTATAAAAGGTTAATATTAGTATTCTGTAAAATTTCAATTCATTTCGATTATTTTTAACCGTTTTAGAACAAAAAATATTTTTGTAAAATTTTTCGTATTTTTTTTTTTTTTTTAATTATTAGTAAACCGCTTGGAAAATCAAAATTCAGTTTTCGTAAGAAGATACATACTGCTTTCTACAAAAAAGGTCATTTGTCATTTTTTGATTAAACAAGATTTCTGATAATAACCATCGTAGATATAAATTAAAATTACGAAATTGGTGACAGCGTGGTGCCATAAAAATTTGTTACACGTTTTTTCGCGCCTTTCCCACATTCCCACAAAACGGTTGAGGAAATCAAAAAGTAATAATACACCAATGGAACAAAATTTCCAACAAAAAAGTCTCTTGTTTTTTTTTGATTAGAGCACGTTTTCTAGTAAAAACCGTGTTTACAAACATAAAAATAAAAAAAAAGGGACGCATTATAGTAAAACAATAAATCTTTCACTCCGCTCCCAAATTAAAGTAATCATGTTGATGCATGAGTTATTTGCATTGTTATTATTACTATTTTTTCATATTATATGATAGTTTTTCTAAATTTTTCAATTCGTTTCAACTTATCATTGGGTTTTAAAGCCTGCAACAGTTGCAACCTGTATGGTTTCATAGTTAAATGCCGTCTTAAAACACGCCAAACAGTTGTTTGTGGAATTTCTAGTTCTCGACTTGCGCGGTTGGTTGACTTGCACGGACTGCATTGAAAACTCTCTCTAAATCTTTCTATATTATAATCGGATACACGAGGTCGACCTATGCTTTTTCCTTTGCATAAACACCCA
This sequence comes from Cinara cedri, assembly GCA_902439185.1. NCBI lineage: Eukaryota > Metazoa > Arthropoda > Insecta > Hemiptera > Aphididae > Cinara > Cinara cedri. Next base: position 17,373 of record CABPRJ010002459.1, on the reverse strand, counting down.
GTTTCTTCAAACTGTTTTTACCATTGACGTATGCTCGAGCAATCGGTGCATCGATATCATAATGACGACGAAAATCACGTTGCACAGTTATTATCGATTCACACTTCGAAAATCGCAACACACAAAACGCTTTATGCTGTCCTGTCGACATATATGTGTAAACTAACATATCGCCTTAAGCGATAATTTAAAAATAATGAATTATTGATATTCTAAAACTTGATATTACCCTCTATTAATTTCTACGTTATTTGATAAGATCTTAAATTGGATGAATCATTTTGAATGACCCTGTATATTAAATCGTGATTTAGACGTGCTGCTCAATAATGTAACTCGTCATGATGATTTGGCATTAATGACTGAAGACTGAATACTAAAGACGTCACCAAAACGATATGGTCGTACAGTACAGCTAACATCGGTCAGCTCAAATTGAAAAACCCTATACCAAAACGTGCGATAACACTCGTTTTTTTTCGACCTTTTGTATTAAATATTTCTTAAATTCTATAAAATAATTTTTATTTTTGTCTCTTAAATAAATATGAATGCTAGTTTATAATATATATTTTATATATTTTTATTTTGTAGTAATTTAACAATGTATGGTTTTCAAATTTGTGGGTGGTGTACTGCTCCTATACACTATAACACGAGCCGTCGCTAATAATAGATGAATCACTAAGTGCAGAAAAGGGACATGCCCAATTTCTGACGAAATTGAGTTATTACTGAATTTATAAATATTCAACCTGAATAGATAAGCATGTTATCTGAAAATGTGACTAGTTTATTAAACCGTTATGTAAATACCAACAACTAAAGTTAGTGTTTAATGCCGAAAAAGAACAAGTCCAGGACAATGTCTCCTTTCTGAGCTAAATATCTTAATATATTTAGGTCAGTTATTTGTTGACTGCTATAGTATATAGACGTGTGTTTTAATTGCTCTTATTTCTCTTTAAAAATTTTATTCGTTTTATTGTTATTAAATATTTTTCTATATGGTTCCTATCTTATCTTGTTCTATGTGCAATTCCAACTTTGGTAGTTTAAATATGCCTATACATTTTGTTAGAATTAAAATGTCTTACACTCAAGATTAAAAATTAAAAATACTTTTGTATTTCGTACGATCAAAGTTTCCATGAGCTGCTCAATTAAAAGGTTTTCATAAAGAAACTTCTTTCTAAAGTCGAAGAATTAAAAGCTAATTTTCAATAAATTGATTCACTCCGACCGCTTAATAATGAATTTATAATTAATGAGATTAATGATTGTAACTTGCAAGCTTACAATTTTATCTTTTATAATATTACTGAAAGTGATTCTAATCAAGTCGAAGTCCGAATTGCTCATAATTTAGAATAGGTAAATTATATTATTCGTTAGTTTGTTAACAAATTTAATGTTAGACCAGTGCCAGTCAAGGTCATACGTCTTGGATGTTATCGTAATGATATTAAACTCAAACCGCAAAAAATAATTTTTTCCTCACCTGTTAATGCATTTAATATTATCAATTGTAAACATAAGTTATTTCATCAATTTTTCATCTCAGATCGATATCAGTTTGGACCGTATTCAATTCCAAAGAGATTTTATGAAAAAATTGCATAATGAACTTAGCCTACGTTTATCAAGTGAGCCAGATTTAACCATTAATTTGTTAAAGGAGTGCCCAAAATTGTGCCAAAAGATTTAAGATTGTATGAGAAATAATGAATTAGGTATTGTGAATTATAACATTTTTAGATCTGATAGATCGTCCAATTATTCTGGCGGTGGAGTTTCATTATTAATCACATCTATAAATGTGAGCTTATTACAGATCAAATATCTAATATTGACTTTTTTTTTGTAGTCTTATTAATTTTAAATGATACTGAGCTTAATAGGCTATGTCTATATCCCTTCTAATTTTCTTTATGATACTTATGCTCAAATTTTTGAATTAGTTGAGAATATTGTAAATCTTCATCCTAATGCTAATATTCTATTGCTAAAACAATACTACACAGTTTGAGGGTGCATTTGATATTCGTAGGTTACTCGTGGATTTCCATTCCCCTAAATCCTGTAGCTTTGTTTATTAACAAATCCACTGAGGTGAAAGTGGGCCTCGTCACTGAAAACATTTTTCTCCAAACATTACTGAGTCCATATGAGTGTAAACAGCATAAATCCAACCAGCAAGTATGAAAACTGTATCTCCAGTGATGAAAAATACACGACTATATTGTTTAATTACAACTCCCAAAAATGTGCGGCCCATTTTTTCAGTTAATGCCTAATATGTTATGATGTTTTCTTAAGTCGAAGGTATTAACCAAAACACTAAAATAAAAATATCTTTTAAAGTATATATACCAGGATGAATTAAAAATAAAATATTTTTACCTCAATTTCTCTTAAAATGTGATACCACGCAGATGTACAAAAAACATTGATATGAAGTTCAGTATAACAACCTTCCACAGACATTAAGCAATATTCCTGTACAAATTTAACTTATTTTAAATGTTCAGGTTGAACATAATTAACCCAATCCAATTCCTCTACTTACATAAAAACATAAATTAATAAATACCTATTGCATTAATTATATGAGTACAGAAAAACGCGTACAACTGTAGGCAATTGTATTTTATCTGTTAGCTTTTTATTCTTAGACTCAAGTGAAATAATATACAATATTTTACTATTTTTCTCATTTTCATAATACTTTGTCCACTCGTACATTATAATATTCAAATTTACTTGTTTAATAACTTCTATTATGTCTAAAATTCTGCTTGAAACTAAATAAATAATATGATAATCAAATAATAAATTCACAACTTCAATTCGTAAAATAAATAAAACACTTAAATATATATTTAATTCAAAAAATAACAAAAAAAATGGAAGACGAACTGTTATGAATACTTAAGTTCAACATATTTTGAAAAGCATGCCTAGAAAAAACTAATATAAGTTTTGTGTAAAAATGTTTCTAAGCTAATGTCAGATTGTCTACATTTTTCTGGGAGAGGTCCTGAAAAATTAAATGTATCTATTAATAGATAATTATTTTTTAGACAGCGATTTATTGAAATTATTTCGGTTGTCCGGAGTAGTAGAATGATTCTGTTCTTCAGCTCTCCTCAATGCCCACGTCTCAGAACCATACAGGACAATAGGTCGTAGTAATGTCATATACATTCTTATTTTTAGATTTTTAGAGAGTGTCCTCGATTTTAGTATTCTTTCTATACTCCGTGCCACGCATATCGCAAATGATTAACTCCGACGTCCAGAACCCAAACTTTCCCCACCATGTGGCGACCGCTGTCTGTATACAGCGGCTCAAGCTTTTGCTACTTCATCTATCACATACTTGTCGTGCAGTGATTTATACTTAATTGCTAGTTCCAAAAGCTCAGATTTAACCAACGATGGCTGAATTATTTCACCTTCTTTTNCTAACCAATCTATAATTTTTTGTTTTGTCCAAGACATGGTTGGAAATGAATCATTTTTTACCGAATGGTATGAAGCATTATCCATCACTATTACGGCGTTGTCTTTTAGAGATGGTAGGATTTTGGTGAACTAGTCGTAAAACGTGTCCCCATTCATTTCATCGTGATAGTCAAGCGTGTTTTTCTTTGACTCAAAAGATAAAAGACCGCCAGGGACGAACCCATCAGATGACACGACGTGTAACACAATTAATAGTTTCCCCTTCCGTGAAAGTTATTTTTGTCCAGTAGTGAGTCCTCGAAGGAATGCGTCTCTGGGCGAATGTATTGTTGTGTCGACCCACGCCTTTGTGTTTGTTTCACCTGCATTGACCCAGGTTTCGTCAAGATAGTTTATTGGTCTACCACTTAGCCTATAATGTTTTATAGATTGCAAATATTTACGGCGCCAAAACACGATATCGTTTCGTTCAATAAGTGCATTATTACGATTTTTTTTCAAATATTCAAAATTTAGATGTTTTAAAATCCTACGTAAGGACGTCTTCGAAAAATTTGGCAAATTCTCATCGTCATTTACAGCCACTAACATTTTATTCAAAGTAAGTATTTCTCGATTAAACCAAAAACTATGGACTTTCAGCCTAATGGCGTTTTGGTCAAAATCGTCGGTTTTATCTATCACTGTCATCCCATTTTTTTTTTTTATTTGGCGATGAAACTGTACCTTTACTTTTGTATTCTGCTNAATCTATAATTTTTTGTTTTGTCCAAGACATGGTTGGAAATGAATATTTTTTTGTGCCTTTTATGCCTTTGAGTTTGTTTCACCTGCATTGACCCAGGTTTCGTCAAGGTATATTGGTCTACCACTTAGCCTATAATGTTTTATAGATTGTAAATATTTACGACGCCAACACACGATATTGTTTCGTTCAATAAGTGCACTATTACGATTTTTTTTTTTCAAATATTCAAAATTTAGATGTTTTAAAATCATGCGTAAGGACGTCTTCGAAAAATTTGGCAAATTCTTATCATCATTTACAACCACTAACATTTTATTCAAAGTAGGTATTTCTCGATTAAACCGAAAACTATGGACTTTCAGCCTAATGGCGTTTTGGTCAAAATCGTCGGTTTTGTCTATCACTGTCTTCCTATTTTTTTTTTTTATTTGGCAATGAAACTGTACCTTTACTTTTGTATTCTGCTAGCGTACGTTCCACTGTTTTTTGTCCAAGACCAAGACTCGTCTTTGAAATTGTTTTGACGATGTTCTTATATTTTATTTTTTGACTAGCTTCTATATTCTCTTGCTCCAACATTAAATTTTTATAGAAATTGACAATAATTTCTTTTTGTCGAGTACCAATGAACTTAAAAAAAAATACGAAGAATTAGCAATATATTGGGCATTTAGCATAGAACAAAAAAATGTTAGTATAATATTATTTATTATTAATATTTACTTTTCCAGAAGGATTCCTTTTGACAGGTGAAATATCGGCCATTATAAATAGTTAAATAACACGTCTTAATGTCTATTTAAATAGAAAAAAAAAAAATCGCAGTTTCAAAACCGTATTAGATACACGTAAAACGTTGAACCGCACTGAAGAACAATCATGTAATAACAATAAATATGATGACACCAGTAACCGCTCTGTATATTACAACCACGTCGTTCGAAAACGGTACGACGGCGATCGACACATACCGACGGTAGGCAACCTTGACAGAAATGTGGTGGGAATGCGCTGAAATGAACACGTTTTGATCGCCGCCTAGTCGCACTCTCTCGTGGCACGGAGTATAATCCATAATATCCCTTGTTAGCTAATTGTATTCTCGACGAAACCACTGTCTTAAGTTCATTATCTTGAGTAATAATCGATCCCAGATATTTGAATTGTGATACTTTCCTAAATGTATGTCCTTCTAACTCAATATGTTGTTCTAGTCCATAAACTCTATTACTTCGACTGACAATCAAATATTCTGTCTTATCATCATTAACAGTCAATCTACTTTCTCCGCGGCCTTTAGAGGTTTCTTTCCCAGACTTTTTATCATCTCAATATTATCTCCCAAGAGAGCAATATCGTCTGCGTATGCTATGCGCCCTATTTTTACCTGGCCTAGCTCAATTCCTTCCGAAACGTTCATTTCTTGTACAATTTTTTCAAGTACCAGGTTTAAAAACACTGAAGATAGTGCATCGCCTTGTCGGAAACCTGTTGTCACTCTCACGGGGTGTGATGTTGTGTTTGCTATTTTAACTTTTATATTCGTCTGGTTGACGCTTGCTCCAATGAGGTTTACAATTTTACTTGGGAATCTGAATTCTTTGAGTATATTTACTAGGCTTTCCCTATGAATAGAATCATAAGCTTTTATAAAGTCCACAAACAATATGTGCATGTCCATATTCCCAGCTTTTTTGGAGAATCTGTCTTATGACAAAAATCTGGTCCGTTGTAGATCTATTGGGCCTAAATCCTCCCTGATAGTCACCTAGTAAATTATCTGCTATGGGTCTATCTATCTATCTTACTCTATCCAGTATACAATATGCTAAAACTTTGTACGTTGTATCTTGTAATGCTATACCCCTATAATTATTGCATTCCTGTGGATCATTTTTTTTATGAATAGGACAGATTAATGCGGTGCCCCAGTCCTTAGGAAGTCTTTCTTCAGGCCAAACGCTCTCTATAATACTATGTATTTTATTTATCTTTAATTCATCTAGGTTTTCTAGGACTTCTTCTTGGATTCCGTCCTCCCCAGCAGTTTTATGATTTTTTAGCCTATTAAGTTGTTGTATTATTTCATCTTTGCTTGGAGGCGGACATACAGTGTCATTGGGTTCCGTTGGCATCCATGCAAATGTCTCAACTGGGTTTTCACAATTGAGTATTTATCCAAAATATTGTTTCCATTTTTCCAACACCTTGTCCTGTTCTGTTACTAGAGAACCATCGTCATTTTTAAGGAACTTATTATGTTTTTTGTATCCTCCTTTAATTGAATTTATCTTTTGGTATATTTGTCTAGTCTTATTTATCGCGTGTCAATCGCGTAGTGTGCAGAGGGCCTTACTTAATTGAGAAAAAACGTAGGAAAACGTGCAATTTCACGATTTAATTATTTTATAAAAACACGGACGACGTTTTCAACCAGAAAAAATGATTTAATCCAATATTTAATAAGGAATTTGTAAATATTTTTAATTTTTGTTTTAGAATTTGTAACCCCTCCCAAAGCTGAGAAAAATTCTTTATTATTTCCAGTTGCTGAAACGACGTCATCCTGGCTATGGTTGGGCAAGATATTTAAAGAAAGTATCATGATACATACATTTGGTGTATCTAGATATACGTATAAAAGATACCTTATATTTTTTATTTTATGTTTCCAATTGCATTTTAATCACTACTAGCTGACCTGACAGATGGTGTCCTGTCTTAATTATGAATATTGAATTCAAAGTGGTTTAATTATTAAAAAAATATTTCAAAAAAAAGTGTTTATTATTCTAATGCTTTATGATATACAACATTCTCAGTGTTTTTTTCTTGCGCGTATATAAATAGTTTTGTTGGTGTTCCAACACGGGAAAAAGACATATAACTGGACATATAAAAAACAAGGATTTTACAATTGATGCCATAAATACTTAGCGACTGCCCTTGAGATTTATTTATCGACATTGCAAATGCTAGCCGCACTGGAAATTGCAACTGTTTAAAGTCGAATGATATGACGTTCGGAATCAAAGGAATCAAAATGCCCTTCAAAAATGTGGCTTCGATAACGCTATTCATTAATGACGTGGCTAATTTATATTCCGCAACATAATGATTACCGATCTGATTTTTAATTGCAGATTATGAGGTAGTAATCCATGCAATTCCAGCGAATTTAAAAACTCCTTGGGATAGTTGACAACAACATCTTGGTTAGTAACGGAATCAATCGTCATTAATAAGTCATTAATTCGTCAGCAATTTTATTTGGAATCTGAAAATTGATTTCGTTGACATCGACGTTTTTTGCAGCCAATATAACTCTTTCGCTCAACCATACATCTTTGTAATTTTGAGCAACGTTTGGGAAAACCTTCTCGATGAGTTCGGTCTTAGTTTCAGTAAAGTAACAAAAATTGGTAGGAAATATGATGTTTCCAGACAATGAATCAACAGGTATTTTGCCATTACCAATATCGAGTAATTGTTTGGAAAAAACTTCTCCAGATTGGTTGTTCTGCAATTCGAGTCACATGTTCATGTTTAATTTGAGAGTTTAACGTCTTCCATAAAATGGTTGACTTTAAACATACGTTAAGTTCGTCGGTTTACGTTAATCGTGGTATTACTGAAAGTATTTGGCGGAAATCATCTGCCAATAAAATCATTGCACCACCAAACCGGTTTTGGTTCTTTCGTAAATCTTTCAATGTGCAGTCTAATGCTTCCAAAGATTTTTTGTGTGTCATCGTGCACTTATCCCAAACTATTAAATTACTCTGCTGCAACACTTTGACCATCCCAGAATTTCTCGAAAGGTTGCAAATTTATGTTTCTTTTATTTGCATGTTTAACGGCAACTTGAGTGCAGAATGAGCTGTTCGATCGCCTTCCAACATAGCTGCAATACCTAACGAAACAAGTGCAAATACAGTATTATTTTGCACCATTTTATGATCGAATCGTTGTCAGAATCAATAATATTAAAAACGTTTTTCCTGTCCCACCGGGAGCATTTAAGAAGAAAAATCCACCAGTTTCATCGTTCACTGCTTTCATTAGCGTATCCCTTTCAGCCCTAACCTACATTTTTGTGTAGGTAAATAACTTTGTTACTACATACTGAATGGTATTTTAATTTTATACCCATTGTCTACCAATATACACATTTGTGTAGGTAAATTTTTACCTTCTTTAAATCCTGGTTTTTCTTATTCTCCTAATACTTTTTGGCATACATCAACAAACAAAAAATTTATTGACTAAAAAATTAAAAAAAATAAATCCTTATTTTATGTTCCACATCAACATATTAACAATTTAATAAATGAAAAATATTTTACATCGTAATTTACTTATTTTAGGACACTTGGAATAATATAAATATAGACAAAATGAATTAAGTAAATAACAATATAGTATTATTTTATGTATGAAAATATTTAAAACACGTATTCTTTGCAGTTAAACACAAATAAATATTATATTTACTACATCTTACCCGAGTACGACTTTTATATTTTTGATTTCTGCAATTTTTCGCCGTCTTCAAATCATCAACAATTGGCCAGTGTTCATATTTGTCCTTCGCTTTATGTACAGGTGGAAAAGGAGTTTTATAATTTTGACTTTTATGTTTTGGTTCAGAGTTATCTTCACTAGAAGAATCATCGAACGTAAGGGGATGATTGTTTTTTATATAAGCTGCTAACCAATTATGGCCTGTATCCATTTTAAACTCCATCAAGTCTTTTTATACCATTTTTTTTAACCCCCATATTTATCGAATCTTCTCTATACTCTATCTACGCGTCAATAATAGATAGGTCGATGTAAGGCAACTTTAAGTGTCCATTTTTTTGTTCGCATTGTCTGTTGAATGAACATTGAACATTAATCGAATTTTTTTTGTGGAATATCATGGATACGATACTGGAAGGCATGTATATATATATTTTTTTAAATCGGTTTTCATAGGACGTTTTTTTTTTTTTTTTTCAACAGCTCAAGGGCTGGTTGGCAGCAATTCTCCACTCCTGACGCTTCTCCGCTTTCCTTTTTAATTCGTAATAAGATCTGCAGTCCATATCTCTTATTACTTGACTAATGTAATCCAGTGGCGGTCGCCCTCTGCTGTTATTCCCTTCAATGGCGCCTTCTATTATCCTGCTAAGTAGACTGTTNACCTATGGTCCATGTCTCACTTCCATACAGTGCTACGCTCCAAACATAAGCCTTAAGTAAGTTTTTCCTCACTTTTATGTCAATATTTCTAGATATAAACATATTTTTCTTGCTTTGAAATGCACATTTAGCCTGGTTTATTCTGCTTATGATCTCCCTGGTACTACGGCCGTCCTCAGTTATTGTACTTCCCAAGTATTTGTACTCATTCACTTGCTCTAGTGCAGGGGTCCTCACTAGGATTTCTGAGAGAGCAAAATAGTTCATATCAAATTTTCCTTAAGGCCGCAAGTACAAATTGTACAGTTTTTTCAGGGCCTAAACTTAAACGGTAATTACAAAATATATTTTTCTTATTGTTAAAATACACCACGAAGTAGCGTTAATTAACTTACAACCAATATGATTATAATATAAGTTTATTACATCAAAAAAATAAACATTTTGCATATAAAAAAGTAGGGAAATGTCTTTTACCTAATTTCATGACTTGGCCTACTTGAATATATTAATTCGTTGAAGTCGAATGGCGAAATCTTTCACAACTCTCTAATATGGCATCTATGTTGGCAGGTTGAGAAGAAACTGAAATTCTCAAAATGTTGTCAACGTTCTCACTTGTTAACCTGGATCTGTATTTGTTTTTTATGAACTTCAGCTTATTCAATGTAGATTCACAGACATGCGTAGATGCAAAAACACACAAAATCTTCTGAGCACAGTCAATTAAGTTAGGAAATTTGTCCTTTTCAACTGCTTTCCAGAACTCGTAGTGAGCTTTATTCTTCTTTTTTTTTTCAAAAACACTTTTGAGCTCCGTATCATGCTGAAGATCAATTAACTCAAATTCAAATCTTCAACTTCAAATCCCTAGCTTCGTATCCAAAAACAGAAAGATGAGCTATATTTGCTGTTGTAATTGACATGGGTTTTCCACCAAGCGAAATGGTTCTTGATACTTCCTGAAGTCACTAAACCTCAAAGACATTTCGTTCTTTAGATCTGTCAACAGCTTTATTAAATCAGAAACATCTTGACTTTCATCTGGATTTTCATCAAACAAAGTTTTAACAAAAGGAAAGCTAGAATAATCACTGTTTGACAATTCTTCGATACACATATTGAGTTTTTGTTCCTGTGAAAGCACAATACTAATCATTTTCGTTACAATGTTATTGTAGTGTCCTTGCAATCGAATCAGTGTTTCATTCATAGTGTCCATTGTATCAGTGAGAAACGCTACTTTGAGCTACCAACTAAAATCATAAACATCAGGATACTCTTTTTCCTTTGTAGCTAAAAACAGAGTAATCTCATGACGAATACTGAAGAAACGTTCCAAAACTTTACCCTTACTCAGCCATCTCACTTCTGTATGGTAAAGCACGTCCCCGTATTGTGATATAAGTTCTTTCAAAAACTCTTGGAACGTTCTGTGGTTCAGTTCATTTGACCTTATAAAATTCACGATCTTTACAACTTGTTTCATAACACAGCTAAAATTTTCACCTAATTTAACAGCTAAGCTTTCTTGATGAATAATACAATGAAAGCTTAATAAATTATCGTTTTCCAAATATTTTTTCAACAACTGAACGAACCCTATATTCCGGCCTAACATTGATGGGCAACCATCAGTACACACAGAAAAAACCTTTTTCAAATCAATGCTACGCTCGTTAAAAAAACATACTATTGTGTTCAAATAATCAACACCTTGAGTTTGTCCAGTCATGGGAATCATGCCCAAAAAATTTTCTTTAACAACACAATCCTTGGATACATATTTAACGAACAATAGTAATTGAGAAATTGACGTTATGTCAGTGGATGAGTCGAGTGCAAGACTAAAACATTTGCTTTGCTAAAGTTCATCGGTAATGTTAAGTGCAATATTTGCTGCTAAGTCTTGTGACCGTCTCATGCAAGTTGAGTCAGACAACTGAAGTTTAGAAACTTCATCTAATATTTGCTTACTATTAGGTAAGTGTGAAAACAAAGTTTTACAAACGGTGACAACACACTCTTTTACAATTTCTGCATCAGAAAACGGCTTCATCTTTTGTGCTAAAATTTCTGTTACTTGGTAGGATGCTTTTGTAGTAAGCTCATTTTTGTTCATTGCATTAAAAAGGGTACTACGTTCACAAGCAAAGGACTTTTTCAATGATTGCAATTTTCCTTTCGGATCTTAGATGTTTTCGGGAATTTTTCTTCAAACTGCGAATGAATTGAAGTGTAGTGTCTGTTCAAACTATAACGTTTGTTTCCATGTACCGTTTCACGACATGTCAAACATAGGGCAGCTCCTTCTTTCTACCTTTTGTAAAAAAGAAATCTCCCTCCCACTCAACTTGAAATGCACGGTTTTCATCCTCAAGTTTTCGTTTCCGCTCTTTTGAGTACACTCCTGCCATATTTAATTACAAAATTCAATCACTGAACTAAGTGTTATGTTCGTAAAATAATTTGTTCAATTGATAAAGTTAGCCGCACTAAAATCACATTAATACTGTCTCAACTTATACATGTTTGCACTGAGCTAGATAAAACTCCCCACTGATAACAAACAATAAAAATAAAACTGACAACCGAGCAATCGTCGAGGTCACATATTTCAATTGTTGTTCGAGGCGTTTTGGAAATTACCGAAAATAATAGACAATCATTTGATAATTGCCACCTGTACATAAACTTGTTGTATAAATATAAAATATATACTGGTACCTATTTATAAAATATTGAATATTTTTTCAAAAAATTATTTGTTTCAATAACTCTAAAATTTATGTAGGTATAACTATCCTTAACAGTCAGTCTGAGAGCCGCAAAAAAACGTTCTGAGGGCCGCATGCGGCCCGCGGGCCGCGTAGTGAGGATCGCTGCTCTAGTGTGTCACCATCTAGTGCAATTTGAGTTTTGGTTTCTTCGTTACGGCTACAAACAAAGACTTTCGTTTTTGCTTTGTTTATTTTTCATATTGTATTCATTTTTCATTGCTAAGTTCATTATTTCTAAGATATTCTGTAGATCCTCTTCATTATCTGTTATTACCGCTATGTCATCTGCAAATCTTAGCATATCTATTCTTTCACCATTTATCCTTATCCCTACTTCAATTTCTTCTCTTACTTTATTCACCGCTTCTTGAACGTACAGGTTAAAAAGGGACGGAGACAGCGTACATCCCTTCCTAATTTCTGCTTCTTCCCGGCTGTTTTCACATCGTATCACTCCTATTTCTTGTTTGTATAAGCTTTTAATTATTCTTCCATCCTTATATGTCACCCCGACTTTTTTCAAGATTTAAAATATCGTTTTCCAATCCACATTATCAAAAGCCTTTTTCAAATCGACGAAAGCTATAAAAGTTGTTTTTCTTTTTCTATTCTGCTTTTCAATAACTTGTCTTAGTGCTAAAATAGCTTCCCTAGTGCCTTTTCCTCTTCTAAAGCCAAATTGTTCCTCAGTTAGCAGTTCATCTATTACTGGTTCCATTCTTTTTAACACAATTCGGGTAAGGATTTTTGACGCATGTGATATTAAATTTAGTGTTCTATGTTGTTCACATGTTTTTGCCGTTGTTTTCTTTGGAATTGGTACAATTATACACTTTGTAAAATCACTTGGCACTTGTCCAGTTTCGTAGCATTTTTTAATCATTTCATAAATGATCTTTTTAGTGTTATATCCACAATTTTGTATAAGTTCCGCAGGAATTTCATCAACTCCGGGTGTTTTTTTGTTCTTCAGCTCCATTAATGCCTTATCAAACTCTTCTCTCATTATACTTTGGTCTACTTCTTCCGTATCATTCTGATGGTCTTCAAATATCTCTGCGTCTATTGTCATATTTTCTTCGCGATACAGTTGTTCTAGTTACTTTTTCCAACATTTTGTTACTTCTGCTTCTTCATAATATTGCCATTTGCTTCTTTAATACTCGCCATTTTAACTTTTCTTTCCTTAAAAAATCTTCTAACAATCCCATACGCCTTATCCATTAATCCCACTTTTAACGCTTCATTAATATCCTGGCAAATGTTATTCAGAAATACTTCCTTGCTTTTCTTGCATTCTCTATTTATTGCATTTTTTAATTTCCTGTATTTTTCCTTCCCTCTTTGGTCTGTAGCATTTTTATATTTCCTCCTTTCATTAATCATTTCCAGGATTTCTTCGTTTATCCATTCCTTTCTTTTAGTTTCTTTTTTTTCCCTAAAACTTCATCCGCTTTGTTTAATATGCATCGTTTGATGTTTCCCCATTTCTCTTCAATGCTTAAATTACATTGTGCGTCATAAGTTTCCATTATCGCTCTATCTGTCTTTTCTTTGTATGAATTTTCGATTTGTTCCACTTTCAGGTTTGTCAGTTGAAAGCGTTTCATACCTTTTTTCTTTTGTAGCTTCTTAAAATTAAGTTCACGATGCATTAGGACCAGGTTATGATCGCTATTAATGTCGGCTCCTGGGTAGCTTTTACTGTATTTAACTTGATTTTTGTATCTTCCTCTTACCAGTATTTAATCTATTTGTGTCGAAGCATTCATACTTTAAATTGCTGTTACTCAGGATATCTATTTAGATCTTTAATGAGATAGTTTCTTCTTGCTTTCCGCATTCTATGCCGTTGACGAGAAAATTGACTCGTTCGTCCGCCTTTAAGAGTAATTTCTTACTCTAAGGGCAAGAAAGTGGCCTTTACTTTACTAGCGTAAAGAATTGCTCCTTATACCGGGAGTAGTTCGGTTTAATCCCACTGGAATCTTCTGCCTTAGGATTTCCCGAGTGCGCTAAACCCGTAGTATATGACATATTATTGTCGTAGGACGTTATGTTTGAATAAATTACTATTTTAAAATTTTCTATTACATATTTAATTCTGCCCATATTTTCAAAAAATATTTCCGTTCGATTCATGAAGTTTGTAACATATTTACATATTTATAGTTATAAAGTTTTATAGTTACCTAGTTATATATTAGGTAACACATGTAACACTCGCCGTATAACCCTAAAGATACCACCTAACAAACAAGAATACCGTAGCAGCGCTAGCAACGTCACGAGTCCCCACCGTCACCCCGAAAAGGCTGTCGCCGCACGAATCGGCCGCCGTCACACGAAAACCGAGCGACGCTGCACTTAAAAAGGCAAGACTCTGCCGACTAATCATCAGTGTTCCAGTCGCAGCCGAACGAGCTCCAAGTTTCGCAGTTTTACATTTTGTTATTCTATTAATATTTATTGTTACTAGTCAAAAATAATATATTTATATACGTTATAGTATAACGGTTATACAGGTACTTTAATCTGTACCAAATAAGGCTCGTTTCACACTACACGATTTTGACCGTACGGAAAAAAACCGGATCAGTGGCTCATTACACATTACACATTATACGGTTTTGACTGTACGGTAAAACACGATTGTCAAAGTTATTAGATTTACAAAATTATAGAAAAAAAAATGTATTATTATTATTATTGTTATTTTATTTACGCCAAATGGCATTATAGCATGGATACAAAATGGTTTGGTACGAAAATTAATTAAGGTAAAACTAGAAATAACATATCAAAAAATAACTATTGGTAAGTACAAACAACTAAAAATAAAAATAAAAATACTATAATACGAAAAATATATAATTTTATGAAAAAAAAAAATCAAGAAAGTGGTTTAGGTACCTAAACTGAATTCGCAGCTTTTAGCATTCGATGTAATATGTGGTTATGTCCGTATGAAGTTTTATGAGCTGGTATATAGAATTGAGACTGGGTTCTAGATGAATGGCTCGGGATTCTGAAAGGTATGGATGAAAGGAAATCAGGCACATCAAGTGAGCCACTTAATAGGGGAGATAGGAATTCTAAATCCGCATTATCACGGCGAGAAGATAATGTTTGAATATTCATAACCTGCCTAATATTGGTTTAGTCGTGGGGAATATAATGAATACTAAATTGAAACGATGCATAATTTAAAAATTTGTTTTGTACACGCTCAAGATGAATCTAATCTTTAGCTAGAAAAGGTTTCCATAGTACTGATCCGTATTCTGATAGTGAGCGAACTAAGGCAAAATACAAAGTGCGCAGGCACCTGGGAGATTTGAATAATTTTGTATTACGGATGATAAACCTGAGTGTTTTTAAAGCTTTGTTAACTACAATATTGACGTGAGGGCTAAAACTGAGATCAATTGAATAATTAAATCCTAAATCTTTAATGCTTTAGACGCGTTCTAATTTGGAGTCATGGAGAAAATAATTAGATAGAATGGGAGAACGCGCTTTAGAGAAAAAAGTTACATGACATTTCGCATTATTTAGAGATAGTCCAAGGTGTGAAACCTATTCGGTGAATATGTTTAGTTCGCCCTGAAGCAGGAAATTATCATCAAGGAATCTTATAAAATATTTTTATATCATCAGCATAAAGTAAAAATTTTACTTGAGTAAGCCACAGTGGTAATGAATTTAGAAAGAGAGAGAATAATAAAGGACTTAGGTGGCCACCTTGAGGAACACCAGATGTAACAGCATACATTTCTGAAGAGGATCTTGCAATAGAAACATTGTTTTCTACCAGTTAAATAAGACCTAAACCAGGATAAAGTGGGTAACCGACGCCTAAGCACTCCAGTTTGCCAATTAATAAATCATGGTTGACAGTTGGCTTTATTAAGATCGGTAGTAATAATATCAACCTGCTTCAAGACAATCGCTAATGTAAGTTGTAAAAATTACACTTCTAGTTACGGTAGACTTACCAGGATAGAAACCGTGTTGTTCGTTGAATAACACATCATTAAAAGATCTTTTAATATTATTTAGTACAGTAAGTTCGAAGATTTTGCCAAGATGAGGTATGATAGATATCGAACGGTAATTAGGACAATACTTGGGTCACCAGATTTTAAAATCGGAGTTATAGAACAAATTTTCGAGACAACAGGGAATAAACCACTGTCGAAAGCATATCGGTACAGGTGGTAAAGTGGTAAAGTCAGGGAATAACGGCAGTTGTATAGGAAGCGTGCAGAAATACCATCTGGACCATTGGAACGATTGTTTTTTAGGTTTTCAAGTAGGTTAAGCACATCAGTGGGAGTAAATGTAGAGTAAGATGTCAGATCATATGGTAAATTAGGATGTATTGTCTGGAGGTTAGGAGTTAATGTTTGACTAAAGACGAATGAAAAGTGTTTAGAGAATAAGTTTGCTGATTCGATTGGGTTAGAAGAAGTTTCATGTTCAAGTTTTACTGATGAGGGAATGGCTGGCTTTTGATTTAAGTCGTTAATATATTTCCAAAAGGACCTGGGTGATTCGGATAGGAATGATTCGGTTTGGCTGATAAATTGTTGATAGTTTAATTTAGAAAGACGCTTGCACTTAGCCCGGAGTTCATATACGAGATTCTCGAACTGTTAATTTCGGATTTTTCCTTAATTTCGCCTTGTAAGAATTAACAATCATCATGCGTTGAGCTGATGAAACAGGCTGGAATAAAAATACGAAAAAAACTATGTTGAACAATGTATAATCACAACAAAAACCCTTCGTAAAATTCGTGTAAAAATGGCAAAGTAAAAAAAAAAATATTAGATCTCTAAGCACTTTTAAGATGTGATATCATGAATTAATGCTAAGTATATTGAATTTTAGTAAACGTATTTTGTTTCAATAATTTATTTACTTGGCGAGGAATTATTTCCTAAAAAAAATTTAGAATAATATAAATATTAATAATAGTATTATTACCACAATCTCGTTGGTCTAAAAACATTTTATAATTAGTTGCATTGCTTTCAGTTCTAGTAACATAATAAAAATGTAATTTTAAAAAATAAACATCCTTGTAAAACTATAAGCTTCTTCGCTCCACTCAGAAACTAAAATAATTTGCCGCCCTAAGCAATAGCTTAAAGTGTACTGGGAAATACGGCATTGACCATTTAA
>CABPRJ010002458.1:0-38366 GCA_902439185.1 Cinara cedri | reverse complement strand
TAATTTCTGCCCCTTCTACGAGATCATATTTATTTTTAAAATCTTCTACGATATTATTAAACGTACTGCTATCAGAATTTAGACACAACGTTGTTAATAAATCACTTTGAATTTCCGGAATAAAAACATGTACTAAAAACGTAAAAAACAACACTTTTAAAGCATTTAATTTCATCGTACGCAGGTGATGTCGGATCAGAAAAAATGTATATCTACCCCGAATATAATTGATGTTACTCTAATTTACCATAAGTGTTCCTGTTTCAGTTGGTTTGTTACTAGTGGTATCGAACAACACTTTTTGAATACTCTAATACTTATAATATTAATTTAAGAGCGGTAATGATTTTTACTGTTCAAATAATTTGGTACTTATTCTGAAAGATATTTTTTCAACTTGTAAATACTTGTTATAGGTGCAGTTAGTATGTTACTGGTATAATAATGCTTGTAATTTTAACTAACTTAAAATGATTTATGAGCAAGAATGTCAGGCTGTTTAGAGCAATCATAGATTATATATTTTCTAAGTTCCTGATATTTCTTACGTCAAAACACAGAATTATTACAATAATATGTTTAATCAAGTGTTCAAAAGTGTGTTGTTCGNATGGCTACACGTATATACGATTTAAAATATATTCTATTCAGAGTAATGACACATATTATCTGGTTCTACAACACCAGCGTACAATGAACTTAAATGCATTAAAATTTATGTTTTATACGTTAGTATTGCATGCTATTGTTCCTACAATTTTAAATAGTTAAAAAAATCGTCAGATTGCCTGATTTTAGAAATTTATAGGAACGTAAGCCACTCTGGTTCGGTCAGCTGTGTTTGATGCCCGACCTGAGCGCACAGCTGACGACCCGCCTAGTATGATTTTCGTCAAACTAGCACCGAGGGCTGAAGACCGGAGTTCTAGCATTTTTCAGAGGAGGGAAGGGAAAAAAGGAGAATTTTAATAAATAATATCGTGTTTTTTCGGGGGAAAATATTGAGGTTAATATTTTATTAATTTATCAATCAAAATAATTTTTACTTTGACTACTACTTTTACTTACTTAAGATTCTGAAATTGACATATATATAGGACATATATAAATAAATATCTACAAACAATTTTTGTTTTAAATTACCCGTACATTAACTGAGGCATCAACCATTCGTAAAAGTGTTGATAGGTACATAATGGTGAACGTGCAGGTCGAGACATAATATTTATTGGAAGGGACGAATCCACATCCACGTGTGTGTGGGTTTAGACCAGGATAAACCCCTACGTGGAACGTTCGTAGGCTCCTTATGTATTGTGGAGATCCTGGCAGGACTGTGCGGTTGTCAAGTCTCACAGATAACCGCCGGGAAGAGTGGCCGAAACGATTATTGTTCCATTTTGACTGGTCTGTAGATTCGGTGGCCCTACGGATGAACTTGCGGGCTGCGTCCGAATCTGGATTGTGAAATGGGGAAAATCGATCTATATATTTATTTATTTTATTCTTATATGCTCACACACGTGGATGCGAAACCTAGCACTTAGAGGGGATGAAAAATAAGAGAAAACAACAAAATACGGGGTTGATTGGCCTATCGCACTTAGGATACGGAACGCGGGGATAAGCATAGTGAGACGGACACACAAATCTAGCTGGTTGTTGTCATAGTATTTTAGAAGTATTTAACATAAAAAGACAGATTTGTATAAACATATTCATACGGAGAAACCTTAATTAAATAACCTTAAAACTAATTAACTAACTTATGGGGTTTTCGGCCAATTACTAATTCATACACATATTGCCATCGTTCTACCGAAGATGTCCGCCCAGCGGACCAGATCGGGACTCACTTCATTGATTCGTTCGAGGCACCATCATGAATCATGCCAAGGTACACAACCTTTCCTTGGCCACAAAAATTGGTGAATCCCTGTAATACACGGGGTTATTTGATTTAAAGAACTGTATCTAGAGACCGTCTGGTGACAAAAATCTCGAGACGAGGTCTAGACATGAAGAAGGTAAAGAACGCACAGAACAACTGGGTAGCGGAGCGCGGAGACGCTCGTTGCATGTCCCCACGGGTCGACGTTTTTGGCGATAAGGAGAAACGTGATAAAATGATGTGATTGGCCGTTAATCCGTAGTCAGAAATATAACATTATTGCGAAATGAAACATATTTCGATCGTATAAACCTTTGCGCGGGAGGAATTATTGTTCATGATGAATTAACATATCCGTCGTTGGTAGCTATGCTTGTCTTTTGATAACGGGAAATAGTCGTTTTTGGGCGTTACCAGCGGTTTGTACATTTCTCCCGAGATGTTTGGATTTTACGTAAATAAGTGTCTATTCAATATCAAAAAAAATTTTATTGAGTAAAATTAATTTCATTCCTTGTCATACATTACTAACGTATTATATTAAATTTATCAATGCGAGCCCGGATGAAGAAATTATAAAATGGACAGAATTTCAACAGAATTATTTTACAAATGTCTTAATTTACCTTTATATGCTAATAAAAACGCTCAGTAGGAACCCCCCACCAACTTATTCCATACACTTTCTCATTTCTATAATAAAAAATATAGACAACAACGGTAGAATAGGTGTCGACGAATTAATTCATGAACAAAATGACGTTAGCATAATTAAAAGTATACACCGTTAATTTCTGAATATTACATCATCAAATTATAAACAAAAAAAAAATAATTTAATTTTGTAGTCCTTTAAAAAAAACCGTAGCATTAAACTTTAACATCGCATAAAATATATATGTTTATGGTTCATTATAGTTATTAAATTGTAACTATATTTAAGGATGATATGGATGAACACAATACACACGTTAAAAAGACATATTAATTGTTAATAATTTTAGTCAAAATATACAATAAATAGGATAGGAGTGTGATTTTTATTTCAGTAACATATGTGATCCTGTGTAATAATAATGTGATACTATATTTGTAGAAACAAAATTGAACACAGACCGTGCAACCAATGTCTGCAAAATGTGTGATTTCCCTAAATTGTTAAATAATGTTACAATTATCAAAATAATTACTATTTTGAGTAATAGGATATTATAACAATAAAACATTTTAATATTTCAAAAAAAAAATGTATTAATTTGTTAGCGTATACACTATCTCCTTGTGAAACAATATATATTATCTATTTATTATTTTCATGAATATATTGTTGGATTATTAACAATTAAATATTCAAATCAAAATTTTAAATTAGTATTTGTATTTAAGGGATAAAAAAAATTTATTTTTTTTTAAATCCAATGTCACTCTCGAAAACCAATTTAAAATATTTAATATAATTAACATTAAGAAAATCTGTGGAACATGATGGTATACTCAATATATATTACATCTCTATACGTGCTGCAGCTTTTAAAACAATATGTTGTTTTCCCTGTTATATATCTAGCTAAATATTTCGGTCGTTCTAGTTTACTTGATTTTTTCTTGGTTTTACGTCAATATTTTTTTAATTATGTCATCGTTTTGAGTTCAACCTTATGATAGAAATGCGATCAATTTTATATTTTGAAAATTCGTAACGATTCTCTTGTTCACCTATAAATCATTTTTCATTTACAATGATTTATTATTACACACAGTAGGTAGGCATACCATTTCGATTGTATTGTTTATACTATACCTCCCAAAATTCCCGCCTACAAAAGTGATTGCTTTTCAGTGATTAATTTCNTACACAAGTGATTGCTTCTCCGTGTTTATTTTCGAAATTTTGTTTTTATATAAAAAATAACGTGAATTTAATGTGAAACAAAAAGTTTAATGTATTAAAAAATTTCATAATATATAGAACGGTCAATAATTGTCAATTTTATCCATAGAAAGATCGTTTAGATAACCTACGATGTGATAAACTGACATATGTTTTTCCGTTCTATCGCGCCACGCGTGTGTCCCATACGATAGGTAAAAACGCCGTAATAACCAATAACTGAGTGGCACGAATTTGGCATAACATTGTTAGCAGTACTTTTCAAAAACATATCTACCAGAGAAACTTTTATCGTACTACCAATGTTTTCTCGCAGTGTTTCACCTATTTAGAGAAAATAATCAAAATACAAAATAATGATCGACAAAATTTTTCAATATAGAAAAACAATTATCTACATAATATAATAAAAAAATTTTACTACGTTTATTACTAAACTAGAACGAACTAATTGTTTGGAATTATGTATATGTATTGCTATTTAATGTTTGAATTATAATTTTAAATAAACCCAAATTTTAAAGTAAATACAAATAAATAAATATATATATCGCCAATTTTGCAATACTATATCATCAATTTATTAACAAACAAAAAATATTATACATTGTAATCGGTTACAAATAACCGTACCATTGTACATAAAATATACATATAAAAAATTTTTGTATTGTTCATTTAATTTTTTAAAATTGTTACTATATTTAAGGATGATATAGATGAACTCAATAAACACGTTAAAAGGACATATTAAATATGAACAATTTTTATCAAAATATATAATAAATATAAATTTATTAAATTCATAAAAAAAATTAATACTAGTTTCACACTAACTTTTCTATTGAAGTTTAAGGAAACCCATCAAAAGAGTCTTAACATTTGATTTATTTCCAGGTGAACTCGAACCAATAACTCCGTCTTTAGAACCGGCCTCTGTATATTCTTGCTGGTCTCTAACAACGCTCATAAGTTTGACGGCGGATTTAACATCAAATATATTTTCCGGACAGTACTGCGAGTACATAGTAGTAGCAGAATGGAATTCAAAATTTATGTCCATAGATTTCTCTACGATCGAAAAAAAAGTACTCATAAAGTCCATAGCATCCATGCAATTCCCGTTTATAAACGTGTTAAATTGTTTGTATCCTTCATCGTTGTTAGGAAGTTTAGTCTCGGACCATTCCAAAAAATTGTCTTTATCGTGCTCTGGAATGATGTCATTGAGACTTATATTCCCGCTGTCGTCAATATTTTGTATTCTATAAATGATAGTTTTTATGTCATCAGTTGGTTGTGGTTCATCCTGTGAATCTTTATCGGTGTATAAAGGTAAATACAGATATTTGTAAAATAATTTCGTCCCTTCGTTATGCCACCGAATACTATCTCGTATGCTTTGTAAAACATGAGATTCGACGGTAATGCCTGTGCGCTCTAAGTATAAATCTATAATTTTCGCGTAAATGTAAACGTAAGTATTCATTGTGCTGTCTAAATGGTTTACAACCACATTATGAAAATTCCCTACAGAGAAGGTGTTCAAACCCCACGGTAATGTAGCATAATACGCAACTGATAAACTCATATTTACGGTCTTTATATTTATATTTTTCGATTTTATATCATGCATACGGGTGTTTTGGGAACTTTCGGTAAGAACATATTTA
Organism: Cinara cedri; assembly: GCA_902439185.1. Classification (NCBI taxonomy): domain Eukaryota; kingdom Metazoa; phylum Arthropoda; class Insecta; order Hemiptera; family Aphididae; genus Cinara; species Cinara cedri. The sequence goes on along the minus strand of CABPRJ010002458.1, from coordinate 32,911 downwards.
CCACTCAACCACTCGAAAGTGGTCCAAACACCCATTCCTTTGTGAAATTGTTTGATGGTATTGTGGATATTCTCCAAATAGTTCAAGTACAAAATTTTACAATTTTCGTTGGTTAAATATTTGTCTTCACTTTTTTTCGGGACCTCAATTGTGGTTATAAATATATTCCACGTCCAAATGTTTTTTACAGACTCCCGTATGCATTTATTCCGTTCGGCTTCGAGACTCTGACTTACTGCAGTACCGTTAAATGCACTAGTGCAACGGATATCAGTGTATTCCTTAAAGTCTGCGCAAAACGTCAAGTACAATCTGAATATTATCGAGTCGTCGTCAACCTCATTTTTGTTTAAATAGACTAGAATCAAAGAGATTTTCTGACACATTTTATTTAACGTGTCCATCAGAATGTACTTCTTACCCAGGTCTTTTTCGATTTTTTGTGAACGTTTCTTTGAACCGTTCAATAAAATATTTGTAAAATATTCTTTGAGTTTCTTTAATGTATAAAAAACAATGTGTTGCATTGTTTTGAGCTTTGACAAATCATGTGACTGAATTTTAAAACCGCATTTGTTCCGAAGTTCATTTGTATAATTTTTATTGAGTTCCAGAAAATGTACATTGTTTTCAGAATTTATTTGTATTTTATTGTCCCTGGTAATTACTTTAGTCACCTTGAATTTTATTTCGTTATTATGCGAATTATGTTCATTAAGATGCTGTTTTAGTTTACCGAGATTTTCACTCATGCATGATATAAAGTCGATATTACCAATGATCTCGTAAACTTTTGAAATAAAATTTAAACTTTCATTCTTGTAGTTCGGCTGCTCAAACAGATTGTCACTATTATTAGTCTTAATTTCTGTCATTGATACTATAGAGGCCAAATTTCTCTCAATTGTTTTATCAACAAATTTTTTATCGATATTATTTGGCGAGGCATTGATATATGTCTTGAAATAGGTTGGTAATGAATAACAAAGAACTATATGAATTTTATTTAACATAACTGTTATTGAATTCTGAAAGACATTTATATTGATAAAATCCAAACATCTTGGAAGAATTGAGCAGATCTTTAAAAAATAGTCCTCATACATAAGTCCACTTTCACTTCTTTTATCAAACATGTAGGCCATTTGCTGTAATATTAGAAATAAATCGATTTCAAATGTGATAAATTCTCCAGGTATTTTGCCGAAATGATTATTTTGATGCTGGGTAATTATCTCTGCCCCTTTTTTGAGATTATATTTTTTTTGAAATTCGTTTACGATATTATTAAACTTACTTCTTTCATTTGTTGATCCGAACGTTGTTGTAACTTTACTTGGAATGTCTGGAACAATAACATGCACTATCAACGTATAAAACACCAATTTTGTAGCATTAAATGCCATTGTACCCTTATAATGTGGGATGTGACAAAATGTGTACCTTATATGAAAATAAACATTTATAACTCGTTTATACGTATTTCCGTTTCCATTTAAGGTACTGGTATTATCGAACAAACATTTTTTTGAACACTTTAATATTTATGTTATATTGATTTAGGAGTACTAATGCTTTACAGATTAAAATATGTAGGTACCTGTTCCGAAATAAAATTTGTCATTTTGTATGTAAGTGTTATCGGTGCATTTAGTATGATACTAGCAAAATTATGCTGGTATCTATAACTAACTTTTAATGATTAACGGGCACTAAAGTAAGGCTGTAAAGAGCAATGATTAATTAAATATTTTCTATATTTCCCGGTATTCTTTACGTTACAAAGTCAATAAAATATATTTAATCAAGTGTTCAAAAAAATTGTTTATCGATATTACTATTATCATATTTTTGAAATGGGTACACGTATATACGATTTAAATTATTTTTTATTTAGAGTAGTTACATTTATTAGATTTTACAGAGTAGTTCTATTTCGGGTAGTTACACATTTTATCTTGTTGAATCTAATGAGAATTTATTGTGGAACAAAAAATTGATTGTAATAACAATATCTCATTTCATATTGAATGGTCAATGATTATCAATTTTACCTATAAAAAGAACGTTTATGTAACCTATGACCAAGTAAACAGACAAGTGAGCAATATACGTGCTTCCCTAATATCACGCCACTCATGTGTCCTATACTATAGGAAAAAAAGGCCGCATTAGCCAATAAAGGAGTTGCGCGAATGTGGCATTAAATTGTTAGCATAACTTTTCAAAATAAAATCCATCCTTGAAACGTCTACCAATATTTTCTCGCAGTGTTACAGCTATTTAGGGAACATAATCAAAATATAAAAAATAATCAACAACATTTTTCAACATAAAAAAACAATTATCGAATTACTAAAATAAAACACATCTTACAACGTTAATTAACTAAACCAGAACTAATTATTAGTGTTGTTAATAAAATGCGTTTTATTGTTTGAATATTAAAACCCAAAATTAAAAGTAAATACATATAATTAAAATAATAAACCGTTAATTTCTCAATACTATATTACGAATCTATAAACAAAGAAAATACAGTAAAATTTTTGTGGTCGTTTACAAATAACTGTAGCATACAACATTAATTTCGCATGAAAAAAATATTTTAATCGATCATAAAATTTTTACAATTGTAACTATATTAAAATATGATATAGATGAGCTCAATAAATAGGTTAACCGAACATAATAAATATTATTAATTTTTATCAAGATATACAATAAATATAAATTTGTAAAATCATAAAAAATAAATTCAACACTTCGTTCACATAAATGTTTCTATTGAATTTTAAATGGACCTATCTGAAAAGACTTATTATCTGATTTATTTCCAGGTGAACTCGAACCAATGACTACGCTTTTAGAAACGGCCGCTGTATTTCATTTCTGATCTCAAACTACTCTTATAGACTTTTGGTCGGATTTCACATCAAATATTTTTTCCGCACAGTACTCGGAGTACATAGTATCAGCAGAATGTAATTTCAAATAAATGTCCATAGACTTCTCTGCGATCCTAAAATATGTACACATGTAGTCCATAGCGTCCATACAATTCTCATTTATTACGTTGTTAAAGTCTGTGTAGCCATCATCGTTGTTTGGGAGATTAGTTTCAGACAATAACAAAATAGCGTTTTTTTCGTGCTGAGGAATGATGTCGTCAANTGTGAAACAAAAAGTTTATTGTAACAATAAAATCTCATATTATATTGAATGGTCAATGATTGTCAATTTTATCCATAGAAATATAGTTTATGTAACCTACGATTTAGTAAACTGACTTCTCGGGCAACATAAGTGTTTCTCTAATATCGCGCCACCCATGTGTCCCATGCTATGGAAAAAAACTCCGCATTAGCCAATAATCGATTTGCACGATTGTGGCATTAAATTGTTAGCAGAACTTTTCAAAATAAAATACACCAGTGAAAGGTTTACCAATGTTTTCTCGCAGTGTTGCAGCTATTTAGAAAACATAATCAAAATATAAAAAATATTTGACAACTTTTTTTAACATAAAAAACAATTATCGAATTACTAAAATAAAACACTTCTTACTAGGTTTATTAACTAAACCAGAACTAATTAATAGTGTTGTTAATAAAATGCGTTTTATTGTTAGAATAATAAAACCCAAAATTAAATGTAAATACGTTTAATTAAAATTATAAACCGCTAATTTCGCAAAACTATATCACGAATCTAGAAACAAAGAAAATACAGTAAAATTTTTGTGGTCGTTTACAAATAACTGTAGCATTCAACATTAATTTGGAATGAAACAATTATTTTAATCAATCATTAAATTTTTTAAATTGTACCTATATTAAGGATGATATAGATGAGCTCAATAAATAGTTTAACTGGACATAATAAATATTAATAATTTTTATCAAAATACACAATAAATATAAATTTGTAAAATCTTAAAAAATAAATTCAACACTACGTTCACATAAATGTTTCTATTGAATTATAAGTGGACCTATCAAAAAAGATTTAACTTCTGATTTATTTCCAGGTGTACACGAACCAATGATTACGGTTTTAGAACCGGCCTCTGTATTTCATTTCTGGTCTCAAACTACTCTTATAGGATTTTGGTCGGATTTTACATCAAATATATTTTTCGGACAGAACTCTGAGTACATAGTAGCAGCAGAATGGAATTCAAAATATATATTCATAGACTTCTCTGCGATCCAAAAAAAAGAACACATGTAGTCCATAGCGTCCATACAATTCTCATTTATTAATGTGTTAAATTGTTTGTAGCCATCATCGTTGTTTTGGAGATAAGGTTCGGACCATACCAAAATATCGTCTTTTTCGTTTTGAGGAATGATGTCGTCAAAACTTATATTACCGCTGTCATCTATATTTTTTATTCTATTAATGATAGTTTTAATCTCATCAGATGGTTGTGGTTTATTCTGTGCGTCTTTATCGGTGTATAAGGGTAAATAAAGATATTTATAAAATAATTCCGTCCCGTCGGTATACCACCGAACACTATTTCGTATTCTTTGTAAAACACGGGAATCAATGCTAATACTTGTGCGCTCTAAGTACAAATGTATGATTATTGCGTATATGTAAACGAAAGTATTCATTGTTCTGTCTACATGGTTTACAATCACATTATGGAAAGTCCCTATAGTGTACGTGTTCAAACCCCATGGTAATATAGCATAGTACCCAACTGATAAACTCATATTTACGTTTTTAATAGTTATATATTTTGATTTTAAATCGTACATTATTGGGTTTTCAATATTTTCGGCAAGAAAATATTTACCACTCAACCACACAAAGTTGGCCCACCTGCCAAATTCGTTGTAAAATTTTCTAATAGTATTGTTGATATTTACTAAATAATTCAAGTACAAATTTTTACAGTTTTCGTTTTTTGAATGCTTGTCTTCTTTTTTTTTCGGGACCTCCGTGGTTGTTATTAATATATTCCACATCCAAATATTTTTCACTGTTTCCCGTATACATATTATCTTCTCGGCTTCGAGATTCTTAACAGCTGCAGTACCTCGAAAAGCACTGGTGCAACGGACATCAGTGTATCCCTTGAAGTCCCCGCAAAACGACAAATAGGTGCTGAACATTATAGTGTCGTCGTTTACTTCATTTTCTTTTAGATAGACAAGAATTAAAGACATTTTATGGCATATTTCTTGTAACATGTCCATCATATCATTCGTGTTCTTTAAGTCTTTTTCGGTTGCTTTTGAAAGTGTCTTTGTACTATTCAATATAGTATTTGTACAATATTGTTGGAGTTTCTTTAATGTATAAAAAACAATTTCTTGTATAGTATCGAGCTCTGACAAATCTTTTGACCGAATGTCAACATATGATAAACCGCATTCGTTCCGAAGATTATTTGTATACTTTATATTGAGTTTCCGAAAATGCATACTGATTTCAGAATTTATTTGTTTATCATTGTCTCTAGTACTCACTTTAATCACCTTGAATTTTATTTTCTTAGTATTCGAATTATGTTCCATATAATGCTGCTTTATAATACCGATATTTTTACTTATACATGATATAAAATCGATATTTCCAATGATCTTATAAACATTTGAAATAAAATTCTGACTGTCCATCTTGTAGTTTTGTTGGTCAAACAGGTTTTTATCTTTTTTTGTTTTATCTTTTGTCATTGATACTATATAGGATAAATTATTTTCAATTGTCTCAATAAAACGTTCACTTTCTATATGATCCGGTAACGCATTGATATGTGTTCCCAGATATGTAGGTAATGAATAACATAGAACTATATGAATTTTGTTCAACAGAACTGTTATGGTATTCTGAAAGACATTAATATTGATAAAATCCAAACATCTCGGAAGATATGTACAAATCGTTATAAAATAGTCCGCGTGAATGAGTCTAGTTTCATTTCTTTTATCAAACACGTAGGCCATCTGCTGTAATATTAGAAGTAAATCGATTTCAAAAGTGATAAACTCTTGAGAGACTTTTCCGAATTTATCGTCCTGAGACTGATCAATAATTTCTGCCCCTTCTACGAGATCATATTTTGTTTTAAAATCTTCTACGAATTTTTTAAACTTACTTCTATCAGAATTTATTCCTAACGATGTTAAAACATCACTTTGAATATCTGGAATAATAACATGAACTATAAACGTATAAAACATCATTTTTAAAGCACTTAATTTCATCGTACGCTGGTGATGTAGGATCAGAAAAAATGTATACCTATTCTGAGTGAAAATTTTGTAATTCCAATTTATCACACGTGTTCCTGCTTCAGTTGGTTTTAAACTAGTTGTATCGAGCAACACTTTTTGAATACTCTATCAATTTATAATATTAATTTAAGAGCGGTAATGCTATTTACTGATAAAATATGTAGGTACTTATTCTGAAAGATATTTTTTTAACTTATATATACTTGTTATAGGTGCAGTTAGTATGTTACTGGCATAATAATGCTTGTAATTATAACTAACTTATAATGATTTATGAGCACGAATGTCGGGCTGTTTAGAGCAATCATAGATTATATATTTTCTACGTTCTCGATATTCCTTACGTACATAACACAGTATTATTATAATAATATGTTTAATCAAGTGTTCAAATGAGTGTTTTTCGATATTACTTGTATCTTATTAATTGAAATGGGTACACGTAAATACGATTTAAAAAAAAAATTATATTCAGAGTAGTGACACATATTATCTGATTCTACAAAACCAGCGTACAATGAACTTAAATGCAATAAAATATATGTTTTATATGTTAGAAGTGCATGTTATTGTTCTAGCAATTTTAAATAGATTAACAATGTTCTGATTGCCTGATTATAGAAGTCAGTATAATTTAATATTGAAAATGACGTTAACATAATTAAAATTATACACCGTTAACTTCTGAAAATTCCATCATCAAATTATAAACAAAAAGAAAATATAATTTAATTATGTATCCTTTTACAAAAAACCGTAGCATTATACTTTAACATCGCATAAAATATATATTTTTATGGTTCATTATAGTTATAAAACTGTAACTATATTTAAGGATGATATGAATGAACTCAATAAACACGTTAAAAAGATATATTAATTGTTAATAATCTTTGTCAAATTATAAAATAAATAGGATAGGAGTGTGATTTTAATTTCAGTAACATATGTGATCCTGTGTTATAATAATTTGATTCTCTATTTATAGAAACAAATTTTTGAAAGTGTTGAAGATGAGATGATATTCAACAATATTCTGGACACCATACAATTTCTGAAAATCAAAAACAAATAAGCAAATGGACTTCTAAAAGAAGGATGCGGTTCAAGAAAATCTGAATAGTTGTAACTATGCAAGAAATACTGTAGTCTACAATGTTTTCCTTTTGAAATTCAATATAAAAAAAGTCTGAGTGTTACTGCTTCTGTCCTCATTCCATTATGTAAATATACTATATGTGAACGGTCATGTGTTTATCATAAATATCATTACGGATTATTTATCCAAAATAAACTAAAAAAAAAAGAGAGAATTTAATTAAACTTCGTCTTCAAACGTCAAACTTTTAACCCAGAATACTAGAATCGCGATTAGCGTACTTTTGATTATATCGAACTTAATTGTTCATAGTTTTCACTAAGTTTCGATAAAATTAATTATCATCACTGAATTTAAGAACTATTTCTGGTTTATGTGATTAAAATTTGTTGGACCAAAAAAATACTCATAATTTTTAAAGTTAACACACTTTTGAACACTTGATTAAACATATTATTATAATAATACTGTGTTATGACGTAAGGAATATCGGGAACGCAGAAAATATATAATCTATGATTGCTCTAAACAGCCTGACATTCGTGCTCTTTAATCATTATAAGTTAGTTATAATTACAAGCATTATTATGCCAGTATCATACTAACTGCCTTTTTAACAAGTATTTACAAGTAGAAAAAAAATCATTCAGAATAGTACCTACATATTTTAACAGTATAAATCATTACCGCTATTAAATTAATATTATAAATTATTAGAGTATTCAAAAAGTGTTGTTCAAGACAACTAGTTCAATACTAACCGAAACAGAAACACGTAAGATAACTTGGAATTACAAAAGTTTCACACACAGTAGATACACATTTTTTCTGATCCGACATCACCAGCGTACAATGAAATTAAATGCTTTAAAAGTGTTGTTTTATACGTTCATATTACATGCTATCATTCCAGACATTCAAAGTGATGATTTAACAACGTTTGGTATTAATTCTGATAGCAGTACGTTTATTAAACTCGTAGAAGAATTTCAAAAAAAATATAATCTCGTAGATGGGGCAGAATTTATTTATTATTCTCAGGACGATAAATTCGGAAAGGTCTCTAAAGAGGTTATCACATTTGAGATCGATTTACTTCTAATATTACAACAGATGGCCTACGTGTTTAATGAAAGAAATGACACTAGACTCATTCACGCGGACTATTTTATAACAATCTGTACATATCTCCCGAGATGTTTGGATTTCATCAATATTAATGTAATTCAGAATTCAATAACAACTATGTTGAACAAAATTCATGTAGTTCTATGTTATTCATTACCAACATATCTGAAGACATATATCAATGCTTTACCGAATCATAGAGAAAGTGAACGTTTTAATGAGACAATTTCAAGTGATTTGTCAGATATATTATCAATGACAAAAGATAAAACACAAATAGACGAAATCCTGTTTCAGAAACCAAACTATAAGATGGACAGTCTGAATTTTATTACAGATGTTTACAAGGTCATTGGAAATATCGATTCTATATCATATATAAGAAGTAATCTCGGTAACATAAATCAGCATTATATGGAACATAATTCGAAAACTAAGGAAATAATATTCAAGGGGACAAAAGTAAGTACCAGAAACAATGAAAAACAAATCGATTCTGGAATCAATCTGCATTTTCTTGACCTCAATAGAAATTATACAAGTTTTCTTCGGGATGAATGCGGTTTTTTAACTGCTGACATTCAGTCAAGAGATTTTATGGAGCTGAAAATAATCCAAGAATTGGTTTTTTATACATTAAAGAAACTCCAACAATATTTTACAAATACTATATTAAATAGTACAAAGACGAATTCAAAAGTAAACGAAAATGACCTAAAGAACACGATTGATATTATGGACACGTTACAAGACATATGTCATAATATGTCTTTAATTCTTGTCTATTTAATAGAAAATGAGGTGAACGTCGACTCTATAATGTTCAGCACGTATTTGACGTTTTGCGGAGACTTCAAGGGATACAGTGATATCCGTTGCACCAGTGCATTTCACGGTACTTCATCCATTCAGGACCTCGAAAGCAAGAAGATTAATTGTATACAGGAAACGTTGAAAAACATTTGGTTGTGTAATATATTAAAAACAACAACTGACGTCCCCGAAAAAAATGAAGACAACAATTCAAATAACGAAAACTGTAAAAGTTTGTACTTTAATTATTTAGTAAATATCAACAATACTATCAGAAAATTTAACAAAGGAAGGGACGTGTGGACCACGTTTGAGTGGTTGAATGGTAAATATTTTCTTGCCGAAAATATCGAAAATGAACGTATGTACGATATAAAATCGGATTATATAAAGATTAAAACCGTAAATATGAGTTTATCAGTTGCGTATTATGCTATATTACCGTGGGGTTTGAACACGTTCTTTATAGGGAGTTTTCATAATGTGGTTGTACACCATTTAGACAGTACAATGAATAATTACGTTTACATATACACACTAATCATTCATTTATACTTAAATCGCACACGTACGAGCATCGGTTCTCATGTTATACAAAAAATACGAGATAGTGTTGGGTGGTATAACGAAGGGACGAAATTATTTTACAAATATCTCCACTTACCTTTATTCATCGATAAAGACCCTCAGAATGNTATAATTTATAGAATACAAAATATTCACGACAACGGTTATTTAAATATCAACAACATCATTCCTGATTTCGAAAAAAATCATTTTTTGGTATGGGCCGAAACTAATATCCCCAACAACGATGTTGGAAACAAACGAATTAACACGTTTTTGAATGGGAATTGTATGGACGCTATGGACTACATGAGTACTTTTTTGTCGATCGTTCAAAAGTCTATGGACACAAATTTCGAATTCCAGTCTGCTACTAATATGTACTCACAGTACTGTCCGGAGAATATATTTGATGATATATCCACCAAAAAGCCTATGAGCGTAGTTAAAAAGGAGCAAAGAAAAACAGAGTCAGGTTCTAAAAGTGTATTCTTTGGTTTTGGAAACAGCCGTTCTAGACGCAGAGTCATGGAATGAAATATTCAGAGTATTTTGATGGGTTTACCTAAACTTCAATAGAAAAATTTGCGTGAACCTAGTGTTGAAGTTTTTTTATGAATTTAACAAATTAATATTTATTATATTTTTGATAAAAATTATTCATATTTAATATGTCATCTTATTAAATTATTTTTTTTTGAGTTTAACCATATCATCCTTAAATATAGTTTCAATTTCATAAATTTAATGAGCGATAAAAATATTTTATTTTTCAAAGTAAATGTATAATGTTACGGTTATTTGTCAACGACTACAAAATGAAATGTACTATTTTTGTTTATTTATTGATGGTCTAGGATTAAGAAATATAGTATTAAGAAATTTATATTTAATGATATTCGTTTACTTATAATTTTGGTTTTTATTATTTATCAAATAAATCACATTTTATTCACATTACTAATAATTATTTAATTCTATCTTAGTATACAAACATGTGTTTACATGTGTTTATACTTTAGTATTACGATCATTGTTTTTGTATGTTTGTAAAATGGTCACCCTTTCAAATAGTTTTAATTTTATAAATTTAATGAGCGATAAAAATATATTTCTACTCTGTGTGAAACATTCGTAATTCCAATTTATCATACGTGTTCCTGCTTCAGTTGGTATTGAACTAGTTGTATCGAACAACACTTTTTGAATACTCTAATAATTTATAATAATAATTTAGGAGCGGTAATGCTCTTTAGTGTTAAAATATGTAGGTAATTATTCTGAAAGAAATTTGTTTAACTTGTATATACGTGGTGTAAGTACAGTTAGTACGATACTGGCATAATAATGCCTGTATTTATAACTAACCTATAATGATTTATGAACTACGAATGTCAGGCTGTTTAGAGCAATCATAGATTATATATTTTCTGCATTCTCGATATTTCTTACGTCATAACACAGTATTATTATAATAATATGTTTAATCAAGTGTTCAAAAGAGTGTTGTTCGATATGACCAGTATCTTTTTAACTGAAATGGATACACGTATATGCGATTTAAAAAATATTCTATTCAGAGTAGTGACACATATTATCTGGTTCTACAACACCAGCATGCAATGAGCTTAAATGCATTAGAATATTAGTTTTATACGTTAGAAGTGCATGTTATTGTTCTAACAATTTTAAATAGTTTAACCATGTTCTGATTGCCTGATTATAGAAGTCAGTATAATTGAATATTGAAATAATTTTAAATGCCTTACAATCCAAATGAAACAGAAGAAATTTGTACTCAAAATGAATACAATGATTACAAAATGTGTCTAAATAATTTATTATTTTTGAAATTGTGTTACACTAATATTATAGTAAATGACCTACGTGTTAAAAAAAAAAACGAAACTGGACTCATTTTCAGGAAATGTATAAGAATGTCAAAAAACAAACAAAAAGACGTTTCACAGTGGTCCAAGACCAAACTTCCCAAAATCGATGACGGATACAAACAATCTAACGAGTTTGAAAATAGGAATTGCACGGATGCTATGAACTACTTATGTACTTTTTACATAATTAAATTAAATTTCGAATTCCATTCTGCTACAATTATGTACGCTATGTACCGTCCGGAAAATATTTTTTGTGTATCTGAAAACGTATTTGAAATAGAAATAATAGCTATATGAGTGTAAACGTTTTTTTTTTTTTTTGTTTTAATAATTTTAATCGAGTATATTTTTTTTTATTAACCAGTTATATAGTTACAATCATTAGCGTTATATGCTTTCAATTATATACATATATACTTTTAATTTTAGTTAATTTTTTGTTCAATAAATTGCATTGTAATCTTAACACCATTTTTAAGTTTATTCTATATTGGATAATAAACCTAGAAACAAATGTTTTTCTATACTACTATGATAATTGTCTGTGTACACGTTTAGTGTTGGTAAACCGCCTATCGATCAAAGAAATTTCTATTTTTATTGTTGTTTCTAATTAGGTGGAACACTGCAAGAATACATTGCTAACACGATAAAAGTTAGGCATAATTAATTTACATATTTCATTTTTGATTTTGTTAGTACTATATGTAATCCAGTGAAAAATAAACATAAATACATGGAATTTCCATCCAAAAGTTATACTTGTAGTATACTAGTATTCTATAGTACTGGATAACAATGTGAGCTTGCCGAACCACGTTGAAATGAGGTTTTTCACGTCAGCCTTATTCATTTTTGAATTATAAAACATTTATGATGCGATGAGCGTAAACTTTTATTCACTTTGAGCCTCTATATGCAATTATTACCTGACGTTTAAAAAGTGCGATCAAATTATTCAAAAAATTCAAATAGCACCCGAAATTTAATTTTAATTTTAAAAAATCCTGACGGTCGATGCTGACATTCAATCTTGTTTGTATGCATTTATTCGGTAACCGAATATGAGAACGACCACGAAGTTTAAAAAATTGAAGAACCATCGCTACTATTTAATAAGGAATTTGTATTTTTACTAACCTTTTATTCCGATTTTTTAACTCCTATACCTAGAGCTAAGAAATTTATCTTCCTAAATTAGCCTGATAAACTATTTCACACGTGCAAGAACCACAAGAATAGCAACAATAATTTAGCAACTAATGTCCGACATTAAAAGCATTAAATGCCATTGAACCATTATGTCATAAGTTGTGATAAAATGTGTACCTTTTATGAATAGAAACTTTTATAACTCGTTCATACGTGTATCCGTTTCCGTTTAAGATAGTAAGGTTATCGAACAAAATTTTCATTTTTACTCTTTACTATTTATGTTATATTGATTTAGGAGCGCTAATGCTTTATAGTGTTAAAATATGTTGAAATACATTTTCTCAACTCGTATATACGTGTTATTGGTGCAGTCAATATGATACCAGCAAAATTATAGTCGTATTTATAACTAACTATTAATGATTTACGAGCACAAAAGTAAGGCTGTATTGAGCGATAACTAATTATATATTTTCTACGTTCCCGATATTCTTTACGTCATAAATCAGTATGAAGCATAAGTCAACATAGTGTATTTAACCAAGTGTTCAAAAAACTGTTATTCTACATTACTAATATCAAAATAACCGAAATTGGTACACGTATAAACGAGTTATAAAAGATTCTATTTCGGGTGGTTACACATTTAATCTAGTTGAATCCAATGTAATATTAATGTGAAACAAAAAGTTTATTGTAACAATAAAATCTCATATTATATTGAATGGTCAATGATTGTCAATTTTATCCATAGAAAGATTGTTTATGTAACCTACGATTTAGTAAACTGAAATATCGGCCAACATAGGTTTTTCTCTAATATCGCGCTACGCATGTGTCCCATGCTATGGAAAAAATCGCCACAATAACCAATAACCGAGTAGCATGAATTTAGCATAACATTGTTAGCAGATCTTTTCGAAAATATAATTACCAGTATTAAAATGTACTTGCTGTCCAATTGTTGGAGTCCATCTTTAACATCCTTATTCGTTACTCCATGTACTGCTGGCATCACACCTTGTATTGCATTTGTATTAAAACGTCCAAAAACCTTTCAACAGTGTTTAAATTGACTGGTAGTACATCGTTGGAGACTAGTTTGAATCTTTCGCATCCACTCAATTTATATATATTTTGCAATAAACTTTGAAATACGAGAACACACCTGGCATTACAGTTTCATTAAATAATTTTACTACATATTCCAAGTAAAGTTCATAGTAAAACACATGTTACTACGTTTGTAAACTAAGATAGAACTAAATAATTATTGGTAATATGAATAAAATGCGATTTATGTGATAAATAATAAAACTCAAAATTAGAATTAAACACATATAATTAAAAATACATCTTTAAGACTAGATCATCAATTTATAAAAAAAAAAGTACATTACATTCTGTAGTCGTTTACAAAAAACCGTAGCATTATACATTTACTTTGAAAAAAAAATATATTTTTATCGCTCATTAAATTTATGAAATTGAAACTATATTTAAGGATGATATGGTTGAACTCAAAAAAAAAAAAATTAATAAGATGACATATTAAATATGAATAATATTTATCAAAAATATAATAAATATTAATTTGTTAAATTCAAAAAAAAAATTCAACACTAGGTTCACACAAATTATTCTATTGAAGTTTAGGTTACCCCATCAAAATACTCTTAATATTTCATTCCTTTCCTGGTAAACTTGAACCCCGGACTCGGTGTCTAGAACGGCTGGTTCCCAAATCAATGACTACACTTTTAGAACCTGCCTCGGTTTATTTTTGCTCGTTTTTAACTACGCTCATAGGCTTTTTGGTGGATATATCATCAAATATATATTCCGGAGAGTACTGTAAGTACATAGAATAAGCTGAATGGAATTCAAAATTTTTGGCCATAGACTTTTGAACGGTAGACAAAATAGTACTCATGTAGTCCATAGCGTCCATAAAATTCCAATTCACAAACGTGTTAAATCGTTTGTTTACAACATCGTTGTAGGGGATATTAGTTTCGGCTCATACCAAAAAATATTTTTTTTCGAACTGAGGAATGATGTCGTTGATATTTAAATAACCGTTGTCATCAATATTTCGTAATCTTAAATTGATAGTCTTTATGTTATTATTTGATGAGGATTCATTCTGAGATTCTTTATCGGTGTATAAAGGTAAATGGAGATATTCGTAAAATAATTTCGTCCCTTCGTTATACCACCTAACACTATCTCGTACTTTTTATATAACATGAGAACCGATGCTCGTACGTGTGCGTTTTAGGTATAAATGTATGATTAGTGCGTATATGTGAACGTAAGTTTTCATTGTACCGCCTAAATGGTTTACAACCACATTATGAAAACTCCCTATAAAGAACGTGTACAAACCCCACGGTAATATAGCATAATACGCATCTGATAAACTCATATTTACGGTTTTAATCTTTATATATTCCGATTTTATATCGTACATACGTTCATTTTCGATATATTCGGCAAGAAAATATTTACCACTCAACTATTCAAACGTGGTCCACACGTCCATTCCTTTGTTAAATTTTCTGATAGTATCGATTTTATTCACTAAATAATTCAAGTACAAAATTTTACAGTTTTCGTTATTTGAATTTTTGTCTTCATTTTTTCCGGGGACGGCAGTGGTTGTTATTGATATATTTAACGTCCAAATGTTTTTCAACGTTTCCTGTATACAATTAATCTTCTTGCTTTCGAGGTCCTTAATGGATAAAGTACCGTGAAATGCACTGGTGCAACGGATATCACTGTATCCCTTGAAGTATCCGCAAAACGTCAAATACGTGCTGAACATTATAGGGTCGACGTTCAACTCATTTTCTATTAAATAGACAAGAATTATAAGACATATTATGACATATGTACCATAAGTATTTAACATAAAAAGAAAACACTTGTAGAAAAATATTCATTCGGAGAAACCTTAATAAAATTACCTTAAAAACTAATTAACTAACTAATGGTGTATCGGCCTATTACTAAATCATATACATGTTGCCATCGTTCTCTCGAAGATGTCCGCCCAGCGGACCAGATCGGGACTCACTTCATTGATTCGTTTGAGGCACCATCATGAATCATGCCAAGGTACACAACCTTTCCTTGGTGACAAAAATTGGTAAATCCGTGGAATACACGGGGGTATTTGATTAAAAAAACTGTATCTAGAGACCGTCTGGTGACAAAAATCTCGAGACGAGGTCTAGACATGAAGAAGGTAAAGACTCGTAGCCTGTCGCCGCGGGTCGACTTTTTTGGCGATAAGGGAAAGTGTGATATAATGATGTGATTGGCCGTTAATCCGTAGTCAGAAATATATTACTATTGCCTATTAGAATTATATACTTTTCCCCCGAGATGTTTAGCATTTACGTAAATTAGTGTCTTTTCAATATCAATTACAATTATATTGAGTAAAATTAATTGCATTCTTTGTCACAAATTACCAACGTATTATATTAAATTTATCAATGCGAGCCCGGATGAAAAAATTAAAAAATGGACATAATTTTACCAGAAGTATTTTACAAATATCTTTATTTACCTTTATACGCTAATAAAAACGCACAGTAGGAACCCCCCGCCAAATTATTCCATACACTTTCTCATTTCTATAATAAAAATATAGACAACAACGGTAGTATAGGTGACGACGAATTAATTCACTCAAATGAACAATATGACGTTTGCATAATTAAAAGTATACACCGTTAATTTCTGAATATTACATCATCAAATTATAAACTAAAAAAAAATAATATTATTTTGTGGTCTTTTACAAATAACCGTAGCATTATACTTTAACATTGAGTAAAATATATATTTTTATGGTTCATTATGGTTATAAAATTGTAACTATATTTAAGGATAATATGGATGATAAACACGTTAAAAAGATACATTAATTGTTAATAATCTTTGTCAAATTATACAATAAATAGGATAGGAGTGTGATTTTAATTTCAGTAACATATGTGATCCTGTGTTATAATAATTTGATAATCTATTTGTAAAAACACATTTTTGAAAGTGTTGAAGAAGCGATAAAATTCAACAACATTCTGAAGACACTGTACATATTCTGGAAATCAACAATAAATAAGCAAATGCACTTCTAAAAGAAGGATGCGGTTTAAGAAAATCTGAATAGGTGTAACTATGCAAGAAATACTGTAGTCAATAATGCTTTCCTTTTTAAATGTAATATAATAAAACTCTGAGTGTTACTCCTTCTGTCCTCATTCCGTCATGTTAATATACTATATTTGAACGCTCATATGTTTATCATAAATATCATTACGGATTATATATCCAAAAATATACATAAAAAAAAAAGAATATTTAATTAAACTGCGTATTCAAACGTCAAACTTTTAACCCAGAATACTTGAATCGCGATTACGTATTTTTAATTATATCGATCCTAATCGTTCATAGTTTCACTAAGTTTCGATGAAAATAATTATTATCAATGAATTAAACTATTATTTCTGGTTTATGTGATTAAAATTTGTTTGGACCAAAAACATACTCATAAATTATAAAGGTAACTCTGAAGAATAATTGTAATTCTGTTGGTTATCTATATGGTGTGGGGCATTTGAGATTCTTATAGAAGCAAGAAATGTATTTGTTTTACTATGATGTGTTTTTTTTCGTCTTGGTTATCTTAATCACAATCGGACAACCATAATTCAAAATCGAAAAGTTGAACACAGACCGTGGAACCGATATCTGCAAAATGTGTGATTTACCTTAATTGTTTAATAATGTTACAATTATCAAAATAATTACTATTTTGAGTAATAGGATATTATAAAAATAAAACATAATAATTTTTCAAAAAAAGATGTATTATTTTATTAGCGTATGCACTATCTCCATGTGAAACAATATATATTATCAATTTATTATTTTCATGAATATAATGTTGGAGTATTATCAATTAAATATTCATATCAAAATTTTAAATTAGTATTTGTATTTAAGGGGTAAAAAAATGTATTTTTTTTAAATCCAATGTCACTCTCGAAACCAATTTAAATTATTTAATATTATTAACATTAGAAAAATCCGTGGAACGTGATGGTATACTCAATGTACATTACAACTCTAAACGTGGTGCAGCTTTTAAAATAATATGTTGTTTTCCCTGTTATATATCTAGCTAAAGATTTTGGTCGTTCTAGTTTACTTGGTTTTTTTTCGGTTTTAAGTCAATATTTTATTAATTATGTCATCGTTTTGAGTTCAACCTTATAATAGAAATGCGATCAATTTTGTATTTTGAAAATTCGTAACAATTTTCCTGTTTACCTATAAATCATTTTTCATTTACAATGATTTATTATTACACACAGTAGGTAGACATACCATTTCGATTAAATTGTTTATACTATACCACCCAAAATTCCCGCCTACAAAAGGGATTGACGTTTTGAGGTGAATTCAAGGAATACACTGAAATACGTTGCAACAATGTATTTCACAGTACTGCAGCAAATAAGGGTCTCAAAGCCGAGAAAATTAATTGTTTACGGGAGACAGTGAAAAATATTTGGACGTNCTTTTTTTACCTTTATACGCTAATCAAAACGCACAGTAGGAACCCCCACCAACTTATTCCATACACTATCTCATTTCCATAATAAAAAATATAGACAACAACGGTAGTATATGTGTCAACGAATTAATTCACTCAGATGAACAAAATGAAGTTAGCTTAATTAAAATATTCACCGTTAATTTCTGAATATTACATCATCAAATTATAAACTAAAAAAAAATAATATTATTTTGTGGTCTTTTACAAATAACCGTAGCATTATACTTTAACATTGAGTAAAATATATATTTTTATGGTTCATTATGGTTATAAAATTGTAACTATATTTAAGGATAATATGGATGATAAACACGTTAAAAAGATACATTAATTGTTAATAATCTTTGTCAAATTATACAATAAAAAAGATAGGAGTGTGATTTTAATTTCAGTAACATATGTGATCCTGTGTTATAATAATTTGATACTCTATTTGTAAAAACAAATTTTTGAAAGTGTTGAAGAAGCGATAAAATTCAACAACATTCTGAAGACACTGTACATTTTCTGGAAATCAACAATAAATAAGCAAATGCACTTCTAAAAGAAGGATGCGGTTTAAGAAAATCTGAATAGGTGTAACTATGCAAGAAATACTGTAGTCAATAATGCTTTCCTTTTTAAATGTAATATAATAAAACTCTGAGTGTTACTCCTTCTGTCCTCATTTCGTCATGTTAATATACTATATTTGAACGCTCATATGTTTATCATAAATATCATTACGGATTATATATCCAAAAATATTCTTTAAAAAAAAAGAAAATTTAATTAAACTGCATATTCAAACGTCAAACTTTTAACACAGAATACTTAAATCGCGATTACGTATTTTTGATTATATCGATCCTAATCGTTCATAGTTTCACTAAGTTTCGATGAAAATAATTATTATCAATGAATTAAACTATTATTTCTGGTTTATGTGATTAAAATTTGTTTGGACCAAAAACATACTCATAAATTATAAAGGTAACTCTGAAGAATAATTGTAATTCTGTTGGTTATCTATATGGTGTGGGGCATTTGAGATTCTTATAGAAGCAAGAAATGTATTTGTTTTACTATGATGTGTTTTTTTTCGTCTTGGTTATCTTAATCACAATCGGACAACCATAATTCAAAATCGAAAAGTTGAACACAGACCGTGGAACCGATATCTGCAAAATGTGTGATTTACCTTAATTGTTTAATAATGTTACAATTATCAAAATAATTACTATTTTGAGTAATAGGATATTATAAAAATAAAACATAATAATTTTTCAAAAAAAGATGTATTATTTTATTAGCGTATGCACTATCTCCATGTGAAACAATATATATTATCAATTTATTATTTTCATGAATATAATGTTGGAGTATTATCAATTAAATATTCATATCAAAATTTTAAATTAGTATTTGTATTTAAGGGGTAAAAAAATGTATTTTTTTTAAATCCAATGTCACTCTCGAAACCAATTTAAATTATTTAATATTATTAACATTAGAAAAATCCGTGGAACGTGATGGTATACTCAATGTACATTACAACTCTAAACGTGGTGCAGCTTTTAAAATAATATGTTGTTTTCCCTGTTATATATCTAGCTAAAGATTTTGGTCGTTCTAGTTTACTTGGTTTTTTTTCGGTTTTAAGTCAATATTTTATTAATTATGTCATCGTTTTGAGTTCAACCTTATAATAGAAATGCGATCAATTTTGTATTTTGAAAATTCGTAACAATTTTCCTGTTTACCTATAAATCATTTTTCATTTACAATGATTTATTATTACACACAGTAGGTAGACATACCATTTCGATTAANATTTCACAGTACTGCAGCAAATAAGGGTCTCAAAGCCGAGAAAATTAATTGTTTACGGGAGACAGTGAAAAATATTTGGACGTGGAACATATTTATGACCACAATTAAGGTCTCGAAAAAAAATGGAAACAAATATTTAACCAACGAAAATTGTAAAATTTTGTACTTGAATTATTTGGAGAATATCCACAATACCATCAAACAATTTCACAAAGGAATGGGTGTTTGGACCACTTTCGAGTGGTTGAGTGGTAAATATGTTCTTACCGAAAGTTCCCAAAACACCCGTATGCATGATATAAAATCGAAAAATATAAATATAAAGACCGTAAATATGAGTTTATCAGTTGCGTATTATGCTACATTACCGTGGGGTTTGAACACGTTCTCTGTAGGGAATTTTCATAATGTGGTTGTAAACCATTTAGACAGAACAATGAATACTTACGTTTACATTTACGCGCAAATTATAGATTTGTACTTAGAGCGCACAGGCATTACCGTCGAATCTCATGTTTGAAAAAGCATACGAGATAGTATTAGGTGGTATAACGACGGGACAATATTATTTTACAAATATCTGTATTTACCTTCATACACCGATATAGACTTACAAAATGAACCACAACCAACTGATGACATAAAAACTATCATTTTTATAATACAATATATTGACGACAGCGGGAATATAAGTCTCAAAGACATCATTCCAGAGCACGATAAAGATAATTTTTTGGAATGGTCCGAAACTTAACTTCCCAACAACGATGAAGGATACAAACAATTTAACACGTTTATAAACGGGAATTGCATGGATGCTATGGACTTTATGAGTACTTTTTTTTCGAACGTAGGGAAATCTATGGACATGAATTTTGAATACTATTCTGCTACTACTATGTACTCACAGTACTGTCCGGAAAATATGTTTGATATTAAATCCGCCGTCAAGCCTATGAGCGTAGTTAGAGACAAGCAAAATAAAAGAGAGGCCGGTTCTAAAGACGGAGTTATTGGTTCGAGTTCACCTGGAAATAAATCAAATGTTAAGACTCTTTTGATGGGTTTCCTTAAACTTCAATAGAAAAGTTAGTGTGAAACTAGTATTAATTTTTTTTATGAATTTAATAAATTTATATTTGTTATATATTTTGATAAAAATTATTCATATATATGTCCTTTTAACGTGTTTATTGAGTTCATCTATATCACCCTTAAATATAGTTACAATTTTAAAATTTAAATGAATGATACAAATATATTTTTTATGTATAGTTTATGTACAAAATGTAATGTTTTTTTTTTTGTATATAAATTGATGATGTAATGTTAAGAAATAAGCGGTTTATAATTTTAATTATATGTAATTACTTTAAAATTTGGGTTTTATTATTCAAACAATAAATAGCAATACATAAACATAATTCCAAATAATTAGTTCGTTCTAGTTTAGTAATAAACGTAGTGAAATTTGTTTATTATATTATGTAGATAATTGTTTTTCTATATTGAAAAATTTTGTCGATCATTATTTTGTATTTTGATTATTTTCTCTAAATAGGTGAAACACTGCGAGAAAACATTGGTAGTACGATAAAAGTTTCTCTGGTAAATATGTTTTACCTTAGTTACCTTAGTTTCACATTAGATTCAAGTTATTTTTTATATAAAAACAAAATTTCGAAAATAAACTCGGAGAAGCATTCATTTTTGTAGGCGGGAGTTTTGGGAGGTATAGTATAAACAATACAATCGAAATGGTATGCCAACTTACTGTTTGAAATAATAAATCATAGTAAATGAAAAATGATTTATAGGTGAATAAGAAAATTGGTACGAATTTTCACAATACACAATTGATCGCGTTTCTATCATATAGTTGATCTTAAAACGATGACATAATTAATAATATATTCACGTCAAACCGAAAAAAAACCAAGTAAACTAGAACAACCGAAATTTTTAGCTAGATATATAACAGGGAAGACAACATATTCTTAATTAATAATATTAAATATTTTTAAATGGTTTTCGAGAGTGACATTGGTTTTAAAAAAATTATTTTTTTTATCCCTTTAATACAAATACTAATTTAAAATTTTGATTTGAATATTTAATTGTTAATACTCCAACAATATATTCATGAAAATAATAAATGTATAATATATATTATTTCACAAGGTGATAGTGTATACGCTAATAAATTAATCCATTTTTTTTTGAAAAATTAATATGTTCTATTTTCATAATATCCTATTACTCAAAATAGTAATTATTTTGATAATTGTAACATTTTTAAACAATTAAGGTAAATCACACATTTTGCAGACATCGGTTGCACAGTCTGTGTTCAACTTTTCGATTTTGAATTATGGTTGTCCGATTGTGATTAAGATAACCAAGACAAAAAAAAAACACATCATAGTAAAACAAATGCATTTCTTGCTTCTATAAGAATCTCAAATGCCCCACACCATATAGATAACCAACAGAATTACAATTATTCTTCAGAGTTACCTTTTAAATTTATGAGTATGTTTTTGGTCCAAACAAATTTTAATCACATAAACCAGAAATAGTAGTTTAATTCATTGATAATAATTATTTTCATCGAAACTTAGTGAAACTATGAACGATTAGGATCGATATAATCAAAAATACGTAATCGCGATTTAAGTATTCTGTGTTAAAAGTTTGACGTTTGAATATGCAGTTTAATTAAATTTTCTTTTTTTTTAAAGAATATTTTTGGATATATAATCCGTAATGATATTTATGATAAACATATGAGCGTTCACATATAGTTTATTAACATGACGGAATGAGGACAGAAGGAGTAACACTCAGAGTTTTATTATATTACATTTAAAAAGGAAAGCATTATTGACTACAGTATTTCTTGCATAGTTACACCTATTCAGATTTTCTTAAACCGCATCCTTCTTTTAGAAGTGCATTTGCTTATTTATTGTTGATTTCCAGAAAATGTACAGTGTCTTCAGAATGTTGTTGAATTTTATCGCTTCTTCAACACTTTCAAAAATTTGTTTTTACAAATAGAGTATCAAATTATTATAACACAGGATCACATATGTTACTGAAATTAAAATCACACTCCTATCTTTTTTATTGTATAATTTGACAAAGATTATTAACAATTAATATATCTTTTTAACGTGTTTTTTGAGTTCATCCATATCATCCTTAAATATAGTTACAATTTTATAACTATAATGAACCATAAAAATATATATTATACTCAATGTTAAAGTATAATGCTACGGTTATTTGTAAATGACTACAAAATAATATTATTTTTTTTTAGTTTATAATTTGATGATGTAATATTCAGAAATTAACGGTGTATACTTTTAATTATGCAAACGTCATATTGTTCATTTGAGTGAATTAATTCGTCGTCACCTATACTACCGTTGTTGTCTATATTTTTATTATAGAAATGAGAAAGTGTNTCGTCTGAGTTACCTTTTAAATTTATGAATTTCGGTCCAAAAAAATTTTAATCACATAAACCAGAATAAGTACTTAAATTTAGTGATAATAATTATTTTCATCGAAACTTAGTGAAAACTATGAACGATTAGGGTCGATATAATCAAAAATACACTAATCGCGATTCTAGTATTCTGGGTTAAGTGTTTAACGTTTGAATACGCAGTTTAATTAAATTTTCTTATATTTTAAGTATATATCAAATATATAATCCGTAATGATATTTATGATAAACATATGAGCGTTCACATATAGTTTATTAACATGACGGAATGAGGACAGAAGCAGTAACACTCAACAACATTAGCCTATGAAGGTAAATAAAGATATTTGTAAAATAATTCTGTTAAAATTCTGTCCATTTTTTAATTTTATCATCCGGGCTCGCATTGATAAATTTAATATAATACGTTGGTAATGTGTGACAAAGAATGAAATGAATTTTACTCAATATAATTGTATTAGATAATGAAGAGACATTAATTTACGTGAAATCCAAAAATCTCGGGAGAAATGTACAAACCGTTTGTAACGCCCAAAAACGACTGTTTCCCGTTATCAAAGGACAAGCATACCTACCATCGACGGATATGTTAATTCATCATAAACAATAATTCCCCCCGCGTAAAAGTTTATGCGATTGAAATCTGTTGCATTTCGCAATAATAATATATTTCTGACTACGAATTAACGGCCAATCACATCATTATATCACGCTTCCCCTTATCGCCAAAAACCTCGACCTGCGGGGACATGCTACGAGCGTCTCCGCGCTCCGCTACCCAGTTGTTCTGTGCGTTCTTTACCTTCTTCATGTCTAGACCTCGTCTCGAGATTTTTGTCACCGGACGGTCTCTAGATTCAGTTCTTTTAATCGAATACCCCCGTGTATTACACGGATTCACCAATTTTTGTCGCCAAGGAAAGGTTGTGTACCTTGGCATGATTCATGATGGTGCCTCGAACGAATCAATGAAATGAGTCCCGATCTGGTCCTCTGGGCGGACTTCTTCGGTAGAACGATGGCAATATGTATATGATTTAGTAATTGGCCGATACCCCATAAGTTAGTAAATTAGTTTTTAAGGTAATTTAATTAAGGTTTCTCCGTATGAATATGTTTATACAAATGTTTCTTTTTATGTTAAATACCTCTAAAATACTTATGGGAATCAACCAGCTACATTTGTGTCCGGCTCACTACCCCGTGTTCCATATCCTAAGTGCGATAAGCCAAAAACCCCCGGATTTTATGGTTTTCTCTTATTTTTCATCCCCTCTAAGTGCTAGGTTTCGCATCCACGTGTGTGAGCATCTAAGAATGGAATATATATATATATATATAAAGATCGATTTTCCCCATTTCGCAAACCAAATTCGGACGCACCCCGCAAGTTCATCCGTAGGGCCACCGAATCTACGGACCAGTCAAGATGGAACAATAATCGTTTCCGCCACTCTTCCCGGCGGTTATCTGTGAGACCTGACAACCGCACAATCCTGTCGGGATCTCCGCAATACCTAAGGAGCCTACGAAAGTTCCAAGTGGGGGTTTATTTCGGTCTAAACTCATATCGGTCAGCACACACAAGTGGATGTGGATTCATCATTACCAATAAATATTAATAAGTCCCTGACTCCAATATATCACAAACAACATATTTACGACTGGTTGATGCCTCAGTTAATGTACAGGTATTTTAAAACAAAAATTGTTTGTAGATATTTATTTATATATGTCCTATATATAAATATGTCAATTTAAGAATCATATTATTCATCCTTTCATAGGGTCAGTTTTTATGCCCAGTGCTTTTTTGTTGCATTAACTTAAGTTTTACTTTTAATTGATAAATTAATAAAATAATTCAATAATTTCTATTTATTTAAATTCTTTTATTCCCTTCCCTCCTCAAAAAAATGATAGAACTCCGGTATTCGGCCCTCGGTAGTAGGTTGACGAAAATCATATTAGGCGGGTCGTCAGCTGTGCGCTCGGGTGTGGCCTCAAACACAGCTGACCGAACCAGAATGTCTCACATTCTTTTTAATTTCTTAAAATTGAGTTCCTTTCGTTTCTTTTCTTAACACGTGAGTCATTTCCTATAAAATTAGCGTAACACAATAAAAGAAGTGATAAATTAATTAGGTACATTCTGAAAGTATAGTATTCATTTTGATAATAATTTCCTCTACTTCATTAGGATTGTAAAGTTTTTGACATAAGTTCAATATTTAAATAAATCGTCATCTAAAATCAGGCAATCTGACCATTGTTTTAACTATTTAAAATTGTAGGAACAATAGCGTGCAATTCTAACGTATAAAACAATAATTTTAATGCATTTATGTTCAATGTACGCTGGTGTTGTAGAACCAGATAATATGTGTCATTACTCTGAATAGAATATATTTTAAATCGTATATACGTGTAGCCATTTCAGTTAATACGATACAAGTAATATCGAACAACACACTTTTGAACACTTGATTAAACATATTATTGTAATAATTCTGTGTTTTGACGTAAGAAATATCAGGAACGTAAAAAATATATAATCTATGATTGCTCTAAACAGCCTGACATTTGTGCTCATTAATCATTATAAGTTAGTTTTAAATAACAGCATTATTATGCCAGTATAATACAAATTGCATTTATAACAAGTATTTACAAATTGAAAAAATATCTTTCAGAATAAGTACCTACATATTAGAAGGAGTAACAATCATTACCGCTCTTAAATTTTTATTATAAATTATTAGAGTATTCAAAAAGTGTTGTTTGATTCCACTAGTAACAAACAAACTCAAACAGGAACACGTATGGTAAATTAGAGTTACAACAATTTTATTCAGAGTTGATATACATTTTTTCTGATCCTGCATCACCAAAGTACAATGAAATTAAATGCTTTAAAAGTGTTGTTTTATACGTTTATAATACATGTAATGATTCCAGATATTCAAAGTAATGATTCAACTACGTTTAGTAAAAATTCTGATAGCAGTAATTTTAATAATATTGTAGATAATTTTCAAAAGAAATATAAACTTGAAGGTGCAACAGAAATTATTAATCAATCTAAGGACGATATATTCGGAAAAGTCTCTATAGAGTTTATCAAATTTGAAATCAATTTACTTCTAATATTACAGCAGATGGTCTACGTCTTTGATGAAAGAAATGACACCACACTCATTCACGCGGACTATTTTATAACGATCTGTACATATCTCCCGAGATGTTTGGATTTCATCAATGTTAATGTAATTCAGGATTCAATAACAATTATGTTGAGCAATATTTATGTAGTTCTATGTTATTCATTACCAACATATCTGAAGACATATATCAATGCGTTACCGAATCATATAGAAAGTGAACGTTTTAATGAGAAAATTGCAAATGATTTGTCAAATATATTATCAATAACAAAAGAAAAAACAAAAATACGTAAAAACCTGTTTCATCAAAAAAACTATAAGATGGACAGTCAGAATTTTATTACAGATGTTTACAAGATCATTGGTAATATCGATTTTATATCATGTATGAGTAAAAATCTCGATAATATATCTCAGTATTATATGGCACATAACTCGAATACTAAAGAAATAAAATTCAAGGGGACTAAAGTAAGTACCAGAGACAAAGAAAAACAAATTAATTCTGGAAACAATATTCAATTTCTGCAACTCAATAGAAATTATACAAATGATCTACGGAACGAATGCGGTTTATCAAGTTTTGACATTCAGTCAAAAGATTTGTCAAAGCTCGAAACAATGCAAGAAATTGTTTTTTATACATTAAAGAAACTCCAACAATATTGTACAAATACTATATTAAATAGTACAAAGACGAATTCAATAGCAACCGAAAACGACTTAAAGAACACGATTGATATTATGGACACGTTACGAGACATATGTCAAAATATGTCTTCTATTCTTGTCTTTTTTATAGAAAATGAGGTTAACGACGACTCTATAACTTTCAGCACGTATTTGCCGTTTTGCGGAGACTTCAAGGGATACAGTGATATCCGTTGCACCAGTGCATTTCACGGTACTTCATCCATTAAGGACCTCAAAGACCAGAAGATTAATTGTATACAAGAAACGTTAAAAAACATTTGGACGTGGAATATATTAATGACAACCACTGAGGTCCCCCAAAAAAATGAAGACAAGAATTTAAAAAATGTAAAGTGTAAATTTCTGTACCTGAATTATTTAGTGAATATCAACAATACTATCAGAAAATTGTACAAAGGAATGGACGTGTGGACCACGTTTGAGTGGTTGAGTGGTAAATATTTTCTTGCCGAAAATATCGAAAACGACCGTATGTACGAAATAAAATCGAATTATATAGATATTAAAAACGTAAATATTAAATTATCGGTTGCGTATTATGCTGCATTACCATGGGGTTTGAACATGTCCTCTATAGGGACTTTCCATAACGTGATTGTAAACAATGTAGAACAATTTATGAATGCTTACGTTTACATATACGCACTAATCGTNCATGTTATACAAAAAGTACGAGATAGTGTTAGGTGGTATAACGAAGGGACGAAATTATTTTACAAATATCTCCACTTACCTTTATTCATCGTTAAAGACCCTCAGAATGAATCCCTATCAAATGATAACATAAAGACTATAATTTATAGAATACAAAATATTGACGACAACGGTTATTTAAATATCAACGACATCATTCCTGATTACGAAAAAAACTATTTTTTAATTTGGGCCGATTCTAATATCCCCAACAACGATGATGGAAACAATCAATTTAACAAGCTTTTAAATGGGAATTGTATGGGCGCTATGGACTACATGAGTACTTTCTTGTCAATCGTTCAAAAGTCTATGGACATAAATTCCGAATTCCATTCAGCTACCTCTATGTACTCACAGTACTGTCCGGAAAATATATTTGATGTTATATCCACCAAAAAGCCTATGACAGTAGTTAGAGACAAGATGGGAAATACAAAGTCATATGTGAAGACTAAGAGCGTAAATGAAGACAAGCAAATAAATAAAGAGGACGATGAAAAGACTATGAGCGAAGATGAAGACGAGCAAATAAGTACAGAGACCGGTTCTGAAAGTGTCAAAGTCATTGGTTCGAGTTCACCTGAAACTACATCAACATTTAAGACTGTTTTGATGAGTTTCCTTAAATTTTGGTGAACGTAGTGTTGAATTTTTTTTATGAATTTAACAAATTTTTATTTATTATATTTTTGATAAAAATTGTTCATATTTAATACGTCATCGAATTAAATTTTTTTTTAAGTTCAACCATATAATACTTTGATGTAAATTCAATGTCATAAATTTAATGAGCGATAAGAATAGATTTTGTTTGCAAAGTAAATTTATAATGCTACGGTTATTTATAAATGACTACAAAATGTAATGTACTTTTTTTGTTTATTTATTGATGATCCAGTATTAAAAAATAAGCGGTTTTTGTTTTTAATTATATGTGTTTACTTCTAATTTTGGGTTTTGTTATATATCAAATAAATCGCATTTTATTCACATTACCAATAATTATTTAATTCTATCATAGTTTACAAATGTAATAACATGTGTTTTACTATAGTTTTACGATCATTGTTTTTGTATATTTGTAAAATGGTGTCGGTAATTTTTTTTAATTTGATTTTTTTGATGTATTTTATTATTTGATTATTATATTAAAATCACACTTATCTACTTGGAATATGTAGTAAATTAATTAAATTGTGTGGCCGCGAAAAACTCAAACTAGTTTCCAACAATGTCCTAAATGTCAATTTAAACACTGTAAAAAGGTTTTTGGACGTTTTAATACAAATGCAATACATGGTGTGATGCCAGCAATACATGGTTTTACGAAAAAGGATGTTAAAGATGGACTCAAACTATTGGACAGCAAGTACATTTTAATACTGGTAATTATATTTTCGAAAAGTTCTGCTAACAATTTTATGCTAAATTCATGCTACTCGGTTAATGGTTTTGTGGCGTTTTTTTCCATAGCATGGGATACGCGTAGCGCGATATTAGAGAAACACTTATGTTGGCCGATATTTCAGTTTACTAAATCTTAGGTTACATAAACGATATTTCTATAGATAAAATTGACAATCATTGGCCATTCAATATAACATGAGATTTTATTGTTACAATAAACTTTTTGTTTCACATTAATATTACATTGGATTCAACTAGATAAAATGTGTAACTACCCGAAATAGAATCTTTTAAAACTCGTATATACGTGTACCAATTTCGGTTATTATGATATTAGTAATTAAGAATAACAGTTTGAACACATGATTAAATACACTATGTTGACTTATGCTTCATACTGATTTATGACGTAATGAATATCGGGAACCTAGAAAATATATAAATTAATTATCGCTCAATACAGCCTTCCTTTTGCGCTCGTAAATCATTAAAAGTTAGTTATAGATACCAGCATAATTTTGCTAGTATCATCTTGACTGCAACAATAACACGTAAATATTAGTTGAGAAAATTTCTTTCAGAATAGGTACCTACATATTTTAACACTATAAAGCATTAGCACTCCTAAATTAATATAACATAAATAGTTCAGAGTTAAAATAAAATTTTTTTTCGATAATCCAACTATCTAAAACCGAAACGGACACACGTATAAACGAGTTATAAAAGTTTCTATTCATAAATTTATCACAACTCACGACATAACGTATCAATGGCATTTAATGATTTAAAATAATGGTTTTGTACGTTAGTAGTCATTGTTATTGTTCTTGATGTTTCAAATAAAGTTGCAGCAGATCGCAGATTAACTACTGATAGAAGTTAGTTTAATAATATCGTAAACGAATTTCAAAAGAAATATAATCTCCAAAAGGAACAGAAATTATAACTCAGCATCAAAACAAAAATGTCGGCCATGTACCTGAAGAATTTATCACTTTTGAAATCGATTTACGTCTATTATTATAGCAGCTGGCCTACATGTTTGATATAGGAAAAAAATCTGGACTTATACATGGGGAATATTTTTTAACGATCTGTGAATTTCTCCCGAGATGCTTGGATTTTATTAATACTAATGTCTTTCAGAATACACAAACCGTTCTGTTAAATAAAATTCATATAGTTCTTTGTTATTCATTAACAACTTATTTCAAGACATATATCAATGCGTCACCTGATAATAGAGAAAATGAAAATTTTGATAAAACAATTGAGAGAAATTTGGCCTCTATAGTATCAATGACTGAAATTAAGACAAATATAAGTGACAAACTGTTTCAGCAGCCATACTACAAAAATGACAGTATACATTTTATTTCAAATGTTTACGAAACCATTGGTAATACCGACTTTATATCATGCATGAGTGAAAATCTCTAATTGAATTCCTCGAAGTGCTAGATTTCGCATACACGAGTTTGAGCATCTAAGAATAGAAAATGTATAGATATAAATATATCGATTTTCCCCATTTCGCAATCCAGATTCGGACGCACCCCGAAAGTTCACCCCTAGGGCCACCGAAACTATGGACCAGTCAAGAAGGAACAAAAATCGTTTCCGCCAATCTTCCCAGCGGTAAACTGTGAGACCTAACAACCGCACAGTCCTGCCAGGATCTTCACAATACCTAAGGAACCTACGAAAGTTCCACGTGGGGGTTTATCTCGGTCGAAACCCATATCGGTGAGCACACACTCGTGGATGTGGATTCGTCCTTACCAATAAATATTAATAAGTCCCGACCTGCACGTTCACCGTTATGTCACTAACAACATTTTTACAACTGGTTGATGCCTCAGTTAATGTACAGGTAATTTAAAACAAAATTTGTTTGTAGATATTTATATATATATGACAATTTCAGAATCATACCTATTATTCATCCTTTCAAAGGGTCAGTTTTTATGCCCAGTGCTTTTTTGTTGCATATACTTAACTTTTACTTTTAATGATAAATTAATAAAATAATTCAATATTTTCCCCGAGAAAACACGAGATTATTTATTAAAATTCTCCTTTTTTCCCTTCCCACCTCACAAAAATGCTAGAACTCCGGTCTTCGGCCCTCGGTGCTAGGTTGACGAAAATCATACTAGGCGAGTCGTCAGCTGTGCGCTCAGGTCGGGCCTCAAACACAGCTGACCGAACCAGAGTGTCTCACGTTCCTATAAATTTCAAAAATCAGGCAATCTGACCGTTGTTTTAACTATTTAAAATTGTAGGAACAATAGCATGCACTTCTAAAGTGTAAAACAATAATTTTAATGCATTTTTGTTCATTGTACGCTGGTGTTGTAGAACCAGAAAATATGTGACACTACTCTGAATACAATATATTTTAAATCGTATATACGTGTAACCATTTCAGTTAATAAGATACAAGTAATATCGAACAACACACTTTTGAACACTTGATTAAATATATTAAAATAATAATACTGTGTTATGACGTAAGAAATATCAGGAACGTAGAAAATATATAATCTATGATTGCTCTAAACAGCCTGACATTCGTGCTCATTAATCATTATAAGTTAGTTATAAATACAAGCATTATTATGCCAGTATAATACCAATTTCACTTATAACAAGTATTTACAAATTGAAAAAATATCTTTCAGAATAAGTACCTACATATTAGAAGGAGTAACAATCATTACCGCTCTTAAATTAATATTATAAATTATTAGAGAATTCAAAAAGTGTTATTTGATTCCACTAGTAACAAACAAACTCAAACAGGAACACGTATGGTAAATTAGAGTTACAACAATTTTATTCAAAGTAAATATACATTTTTTCTGATCCTACATCACCAGCGTAAAATGAATTTAAGTGCTTTAAAAATGTTGTTTTATACGTTAATAGTGCATGTTATTGGTCCAGATATTCAAAGAAAAGTTTCAACAATGTTGGGAATAATTTCTGATAGAAGTAAGTTTCAAAAAATCGTAGAAGATTTTAAAATAAAATATGATCTACTAGA
>CABPRJ010002457.1:0-40740 GCA_902439185.1 Cinara cedri | reverse complement strand
CTGTTAATGACTATATCATTGAATACATCACGTTTTCAAGTGACTATAATCTGTTGTTTAATTTCATCCAAATTAAGTTCCAAGGTAAAATAAAGCACCGTCTTATCATATGGTCATAATTCAGCTAAAAAAAAATAAAAATAAATTTATTTTATAACAATTTTTATACAAGCTTGGTTTATTATCTCATTTGTATCTAGATATTTACAAAAGTACTACACTAGCAACTCAACTAGTAATAAATATATTCAGAGATTGTATTGCTATTAAAGGGAATGAAAAAATAAAAAATAGTAGAGTACTTCAGAAATGTAATTTAGCAAATATAATGCAGCACAATATATCAGAAGATAATTAATAAACTCAAGAATGAACTTTTGGAATGAAAAACTGTTCAAATAAAGTACATAAATTATGGTAGATAACTAGATAATATGAGAAAATAGGTGTGTGGGATACATATTTTCTTTTCATATTTTATTTAAAATTATAATTTAATTTAATGAGTTACTAATATATAATAGGTAACTAATATAAATGTATATTTTTAGGTACAATTAATCAGAGTTAGAGTTGGACAAAAACAAATCAAAATGATGAATATATATATTTTTTTTCCACAAGGTATGATTTTTATTGAACCTTCTGTTAAATTTTCAAGCATTTCTGTATAATGTAACAATTTTACCACAAAGTACCTACCAAATAAAAATTATATACAAAACTCAAATTTAAAATGTCTATAAATAGCTCAAAAAGAACAAACATTTTACCATGTGTCTAAAAAAGGCAAATATAAGTTTTGTATTCAAATTTCAATTCTCTGCAAATATTATTAATTAAATTGCATCGAATAATAAAATTTCATACATTTAATACAAAAAAAATACAAAAACTTTTTATCTATTGAATAATTATTGATAAAATTTAATTAACCAAATTCAAAAAAAAAAGTACATGAAATATGTTCAATTTTATGCTTATAAACTAGATTATATTTTAAATGAATAGTTTAAATTTTAGTATTTAATTAATTAACCTCTACTAGTGATTAGGGCGGTATTATAAAAATGAGATCAGACTAAATCAAAAAATTAAAACAATTACTTTTAATCAGACCAGATTATTCCTCAAATATATTTTCCAACCCAGACTAATTAATTAACCTCACAAAATTTTTAAACGTCTAGATCAGCCCTGCCCAAAATTTACAAAAAAAAAAAAACCAATGTGATGATTAAAATAATATAAAATTAATACAATTATTCTCATTTGTTATCATCCAAACTAAACTGGACAAACCAGTGATATTAAAAACTTATTATATTTAGACCAAACTCAACTCATTACACGACTACACCAGACCAGAACCTTAACCAACAATGTACAAAGCATTTTGATAGGACGATACCAAATACAGATTCCAGTCTGAACTGGACTAATCTCCAGTAACTACTTTACAAAATGTTTCACTAATGCCGGGTTGCATAAAAACAGTTCTGTAACTATTGATTCCATAATATATCTATTCTGTAAAATTACAGTTATTGAAAAGTTTTAAGTTTTATAAAATTATTTCATTATTTGTATTTGTTATCTATAGTTATAACCACTTGCTCAGTTATCAGTATATAAATGTATAGTGAGCTTTCAGTCGGCCTTCAGTCTTTGAACCATCCCATATGACATTTAAAATAAAATAAATATTATAATGATAAAACTTTTTCAAATATTTGTGGACATAGTTTCAATAATCGTGACAACTATAACTTTTATTATTTAGAGACTATTTAGGATATTTTTTGGCAATGTATGTGAAAAAAAAATTAAATTGTATACATGTATACAGGTACCTACCAATATTCATATTTAAAATTGTAACATTTTTATTCATTTGTATTACATTATTTGTTTGTATATATATCTTATATGTAAAATTCTGGTCTCACAGTGTTTATGATCGCACTCCTTCGAAACTGGTTGACAGATTTGAATACAATTTTTTTTTTTATTGATTTGTACTACCCTGGTAACAAAGATGAAAAAAAAAAATGTTGATTAATTATTATCAGAAATTAATCAGAAAATATCTTGTGATCAACTCAGTGTGCATATAATTTTATGCGAATCATTTTCAATTAAGAAAAATTTAAATGTGTTTTATAATTGTGAAAGATGGGTAAAAGAATAAAAAAATATAATCAGTATCTTGTTTTTCATAATCTAAGAACTTCAATTTGTTCTATTTGTGTGTGTAATTTACATTGAACAATGCCAGCAAGACTCAGAGGGGTTAATATACAGAAGTACAATTCTGTCTTTCATGAAGAAATGTTATAACAATAAACTATTAGTCCTCTGAAGGTGGACTACCTACTTTCCACCTATTTGCTTTTATTCATTACTGACACGGTCAAAACCAAAATGGAATATGGGTAAAAAAAATAATAAATAAGGCACAAGCAAAGCCTGGCAGGACAGCTAGTATATATACTTTTAACAAGATTAATCAATTATTGTAACATATTGAATGTTTGATTGTACTAGGTATACGAAAACCAATTTCAGCCAATAGCTCAGGACATTCAAAGAAGTTGTTCAAAACACTAAGTTTAAACACTACACACTACTACTGTTTAGTACTACACATTATAACTAAATGGATGTTATTTTTCTTTATATTGATGTAAACATACATATTTAATTTGGATTGTGAAATTAAATTTTATGGAATTTGAATTTTCTCTTTGTATTAGTTTTAATGTGCAGTATCATACTATTCCTTTAGTGTGGAATATAGCTACATATTTTTAAAAATCTGTGCCTTAAATTGTAGGTAGCGACCTACTGGCGAGTCCCAAATCAAATATTGATGGGTCGTGAAAATTATTTTGAATTATATAGATTCTATGAAATTTAAGTTTTCTGAGCTGAGCGAGGAATGTATTGGTTTTACAATGTTTATTTTTTTAACAACTTTTCTAAGATTTTCAAGTGTAGCACATTTTCTGAAAGGAAATCAGACTGGGGCGGTAATTCAGGGAGATCATATTTTAATTTTTCCAGCTGTTTTCATGAACTAATATCACGATAGATTTTTGGGAGAAAATTTGGGCTACAGTCCTAAAAAGATTGAGAACCATATGTATAATAATACAAAATAACGTTTTTACCACTCTTGATATGTAGCAAAATAATCAAACCTGTGTTGTAAATAAATTGAAGCATAGCCAAGGGAGAAAACAAATTCAAGTAAATCAATTCGGTACTAACATATGGAACCAATGGATAGTTAGGTAAATTATATAATTTAAAAATAAAAATAATCCAGCATGTAAAGTTTGAGGTATGTATTATTAAATATTAAATTTATTTTTATTTTTTAATTACACCGAATATGGTACAGGATCTACCAAACCGAAATTCAAGCCGTAGGTACTGTAATATATCTTGACATAGCCAATGGACAGATTTTATATCTTACAATTTTGTAGGTATCAATCATATGACAGCAAACAAATTAAATTAAAATAGTTTGTTTGTGAGCGAAATTATCGATGTAGCTAATATTAACACAAAGTACGATATTTGTTCATGAAGGTATAATTAGGTCTTTTTTTAACAATATTTACAATTTCTTATAACAATTGTAATACAAATATTAAATGTATCAAGTACAAGCATACCAATTGTATGCAATTCATTTTCCATACATATAACCTTAAAATATAATAATGTTTGGGTCAACAGATTTTTGTAATACATTTAAACTATTTTCACATACCTATTATTCAGAATGAGCAAACTCAACCTTTTTTATTTTTAGCTAACATTAACACTAAGCGAAAAAAGAAAATGATAAGAATATAATCAATATCTGTTTTTCATAATGTAAGTACTTTAATTTATTCTATTTGTGTATTTACATTGGACAATGCCAGCAAAAAAATGAACGGGCAACATTGGGCGTGACAGCTAGTATTTATATATATATTCACGTGCAAATGCCCTTTTTACAAGATCAATTATTGTAACATTTTAAATAGTATGTCTAAAAGACAAATATAAATACTATTACATAAAAATTAATAACAATATATTATAATAATCGATTAACGTACGATAATCACTGCACTAACTACAAGTTAACGGGGCCATTATATTAATAATATTATAATGATATCAAATACTTACCAATGAAAACAATGAATTTTAACTTTTAGTCAAACCGATGGCAACAGAAAAAAGCAGCTTGATATTACACGTGAATAATAAGAACACATGGAAAATCATAAACAAATTGGATAGTCAGATATGGCAATAATGGCGGCACAAGGATACAAAAGGACGGAATACCGTACAGACGTGCCGTCCAATATTATTTCGTACCAATTTTATTTTAAATTGGTAGACATACAATCACCGAGATAATATATTCTTATATATCTCAGTGAATACAATAAATATAATACCTACACAAAAATACAAAATAATGAGGATAATATAGGTATTAATATCCGTAATACTGAGCCATGGTTACATTGAAATTATTTTAAAAACTAAAACTTATAAGAATGATTAAATTTACCTTCAGGTTGAAGTATAGTTTTGGGTTTGGAAAAAAAAAAACACGAAAAACGATCAAATCCGTCACTATGTAATGTTTTATGGAACAAGGTATCGCCGCGAGCACTTGATTATTCGCAGTGTCACTAATATGTGTTAATATTGTAATTACTAAACTATATTGACATCAGATAATACGCTAACGCCGCACAGCGACAATAGATACTTAGGACGCCATACTGAAAGTGAAATGTATACAACGCTCGAAAGATAGCGTTGCGCGCCGTATCACCGCCGTCATGGCAAGCCGTAACCACGCCCACTACCCCGGTGTCACGACAATAAGTTCGTGGAGTTTCGGTTTCGCGCCGGAGCGCATTTTATTATTTTATAAATGGCGTGCTGTAAACATAATTAAATTGTATTATACCGGCGTTCAAATGTACAAAAAATAATTCATGTATTTTTTCAATTTTGTTTTTTTAATGTAATTTAGTTTAATATACTTATAGACTTGACATTTTTAAAGAAAACTTACATATTTGCTTTTTAAAGACTTGTCAAATTTTCAAAATATTTTATCTAATTTTTAAGCTAATTATAAACATTTAAATTTTGCGAGTTTTGTACGTAATTTTTATTCGATAAGTACTCTGTGGACAAAATTGTTGGACTAAACAGAAATGCTTGAAAATTTGATAGAAGGTTCATTATAAGTCGTGCTTAGTGGAGAAAAAAATTTGAGTTTTATGTAGTATTTTTTTTAATAAAGAAATTCTAATATCAAATTTTAACTAAAATATTACGGCCTTTCAAGACATGTATAACCGAATCGTTTTTCGTTATCAATGGTTTATCGTTGGTTAGGGGTATAAATTAAATAACTATGTATCCCGCCTTCCATCACTGCCCACTTACAAAAGTGGCCGCACCTGTTCTCAGTATTGTTTTTTTACTGTCTGTGATCAACTTTTATATCAGAAAACTTTCTCCAAAATATGAACTGTAGTACCTTTTCTGAAAGGTAATTTTCTCTTGTTGGTGAATTGAGGAGATCATTTTTTTGATTTTTTTAGAGGTTTTCGAAATAATTGAAAAAAACCGAAAGAAAATTTTAGGTAAAACGGCAAATATTTACTGCGCGTCACGACGTAACCGTTTTTTTATTGTTTTTATTGTGTTTATACCGTGTTTTCTACCATAAATATTCCTCCAATAGGTAAATGATAAAAATACCTTTTAGATTCTGAGTTGACCGAAGAAGACTATGGTTTTAAAAAGATGTTTATTTTTTTATTTTGTTTTATCTGTAAGCAACTTTTCTACTAGAAATCCTACTCCGATTCTTAAGTTTAATA
The DNA here is from genome assembly GCA_902439185.1 of Cinara cedri. Lineage (NCBI taxonomy): Eukaryota > Metazoa > Arthropoda > Insecta > Hemiptera > Aphididae > Cinara > Cinara cedri. The sequence goes on along the minus strand of CABPRJ010002457.1, from coordinate 34,816 downwards.
CCTTTTCTGAAAGGAAATCGGTGTGGAGTGGTACTTTATGGAGGTCATTTTTCGGTATCTCTAAGAATTTTCTCAGCAAATATGAAAACCAAGAAAAAACATTGGAAAACCAGGAAAAACAAGATAATTGTATTATAAAATCCATTAGGGAAATGAAAAAATGATCTCCACAATGCATCAGCTAGATCAAGAATGAAAACAAAAGTTTTGTTATCTTTTTTTTTGAAGCAATATTTCTAGTAGAAAAGTTCATTCGATATTACACATGTTAGTTAGGTATACACAAATATATATATACAATAGTATTTTTTGACTAATATCATAATGAAGATAAATCATCTAGAAAAAAAAACTGATATGAGTACAAGTACAGAGATATTGAATACAGTAGTATATAAGTAATACTTCTTTTGTTTGCTTGTTTTAAAGTTCTTAAAGGATAGATAATATTGGTAACTAGAAGTCTGTTACCAAACTGTGGATTTATTAATTCAAGCAGTAAACATTCATTATAGAATCTAAATTGCGAAATATTATAGGTATAGTTTCTGGTTATTTATTTACCAATTACTTGAATTATACATAATTTAAATTATTAATATAGATAATATTAACAAATATATTTGAGATTATGTTTTTTGATACCAAGATTTATCATCATTAGTGATATATATATATATATATATATATTATAATGCCAATTTTCCATGTATATAAAAAAATTACATTCTTTTCTTTTGGTCACATGTAATTGGGTCTGAATCTGATAATAATAATTAGGATTCCTTTTTAACTGAATGTTATTTTATTTTCGTCTATAAAACAAAAAGAAATCTGTGGAAATTAAACACTTGTTAAAAATATAATGTTTTAAAGAAAATTTAGAGCTTTGAGATATTACTTTTCATGAGTTGATAGCATCAAATATATGAGAATAATTCCTAGCTGAAACGGGGCATTTAATTTCAATAATTAAATCTTAGCCAATGAGACCATCTACATCAGTGTTTCCCAAACTTTTTATCTTTACCGCTCACTTCCATTTCGGAAAGGCATTCGCGAGTGTACTAAATATAAAAATAATTTAGATAATTTAGATCACGTACGTTGTTTCTGTTATCGCTATAACGACAGATGAAACTGTCACCGCCCCCTTTTTATAATGAAATTCCCCCCCAATTAAGCTTGTAACTTCCATTGGCGATATCGTCCACTTTGGGAAACACTGATCTACATAATATAATTAATAAAGTAAAATACAACATTTAATTTGGTTAATTAAATAATTACCTGAACTTGCAGTTAAATATAAAATATGTCATCTACATACAAGCTCAGGGGTGTAATTTTCAAATTGTATTTTAGAAATAAGGTATGGCGATTGTTTTTAATTTTGAAAACTGATATAGATTGATTAATAAGTTTACTAGCATAGATAATAAATTTAGCACCATAGGTTAAGTACTTTCTAACATTTTGAAAATATTTTTGAACCATTTACAGTAATTTTACATTTAGATGTTTTTTTGTGGGTAATTTTTTTTTTTTGGTAGGTACTCTGTGGATAAAATTGTTAGAATACACAAAAATATTTGAAAATTTAACAGGTTTATTAAGAGTCTTACTTTGTGGTTTTAGAAAATAAAAAAATATGTTATGTAGTAATTTTTGTTTATAAAGGAATTTTGTAATCAAAATATGTTGACTGTATAAAAAAAATTGTTTAAAAGGTATAAAGGATAATAATATGTATATTTACAGAATATTTACTATGTTTCAGACTGTATAAATAGAAGAAAACCTTTTTTAATGAGATCCAAACCACTTGTTACAAAATAATTAAAATCGAACCCACCAGTGAAGATAACATAACCAAAGAGATATTATCATTTATGTGATAAAGAAAACTTTAATGATGAGTTTGACATTTTTATTACGGGAATAAAGAAAAAATGTATATAGATTTTAATTTGTGCCTAAATGCCGAAGATGAAACATTGGTTTCTTGGGAGTAGTAGACAATTGATAAATCTCTGAAGCAGTTTATAAGTCCACAGAATATTTATAGATGTCCTTCTTATGATTAACTTGGTGAGATTGAACTCTTTGGCTATTACATCTAAATCTTTGTCCATATAATAATTTTAAAAACATTCATCCGTATTTGAGCTATTTTTTCAACAATGCTTTTTCCCTAAAGATATTAAACCACCGAATCATATTCTATTAATGGTCTACAATTTTATGACACAGTTTTCTTGAATTACAATAATGAATAAAGACTATTGTCACCGACTTTTAAAATGATCTAAAGAAAATGTATAAAATGTCAAAATTACCAAAAATGAGAGCTTCTAAAGATAATATTTAACGAGTTAAAAGAGTTTTGAGAAGAAGGGTAACAAGCTAATAGGTCTGTATGAGGAGGGGTTATCTATAGGTTTGTTTGGTTTAGAGGGAAGAGAATAATTGTGGCAAATTTCCATTGAATAGGGAAGTAGGAGAATCGGAAAAAATATTTTAAAAGTTTGTTTTGGTTCAATTTGAATACAAAAGTGTAGGTTCGGTTTGGTTCGACCTTAATAATCAACGTTCATAACATCTCTAGTTAACACTTACAATATAAACACATATTTTTTAGACATGGCCTTGCAATTCATTTTATAGAGGTACAGTATTTGTTATAACTACTAACTCAGCCAAAAAAAATGTCATGTTTAATATGAGAATTGTATATGTATAGGTACTATTCAAAAATATAATTAATATCTTTCTTAATAAAATATAATATTAAATTTTAAACATAATAGGTAGTTATCAATGTACCATAAGATGTTAAAAAAAAAAACAAAACAGAAAACATAATTTCAATTAAATACAAATTTACTCTTTTTCTTTAGATACAACCTACATATTAAAATTTGTAAACAATATTTAAACACAATAAAATAAATTGAAATTATACTCAAAATACATTAGTTTTGAAATCAAAAAAAGAATAACTACAATATATTTAACTTTAATCAAACAAATTTAACTTTCACTAGTTTTACTGATTCATAAATTCTTTTTTATAACAATCTTTTTTTGAAATAATGTCAATTGAGACCATTTTCGACAATTAGTTAAATGACAATTACTCAACTCATGTTTAGATAAAGGAAAAAGATAAATGCTGCCAATCATTAATAAATTGATTTTTTTTTTTTTGTTAATACTTTATAAAAGGACAATAAACACTATTTTTAATAATAAAATATAATAAACAAGGACAAATAATTTTTTCACTCACTATTACTCATATTATGATAATAGTTAGACTATAAAAATTTGCTGTCTATTTCGTCTAGAAGAAAGTTATAATTTATTACTTGAAAAGGATAGTGCAATAATAATACTTATATATTTTCTATATTTGTATTATTCAAATGTTCAGGCTATGTATCAGTATCATCAGATATTAAAATGTTTTCTACTAATAAATTATTCATAAACTCACTATCCCCATTCAAACTTACAATTTCTACATATTTTTAGACTAAATGTGATTAATTTATCATGTAAGTACTAATTGTGTTTTTATTTATTATTTCATTCTCTTGGGATACATTTTGATTACATAAATTAAATTCAACTGAGTTTTGGGTTGAAGTACGGCTTTTAGGTCCGAGACAAATATATCAAAATATCAAAAAATTGTTTGCACATTTTTTTTTTTTTTGTATACTGTCCTAAAAAAATTTCCATCAGTCAGATTTTCAATTTTTTCATATTCAGTGCGTACACTTTTTATTTTGTTATACAATTTTATTTCTGTAGGTACCTGCATATTATTATTTGTGAAAACATGATTTTTGGTTTTTTATGTACTTATCTAAATATGTATGAGTGTAAATGTGAGAAGTGAATTATTGTATACATTATGTAAGTAATTCCAACTAATTTATGTTATTTCATAGATTAATTTAATAATTGCATTGTAAAAATTATACAAAATGTGAAGGTACCTACTATTCAAAATTTGATATTAATGTCATATTGAAAACTACTCTTTTCTTTATAACAGCTCTTTTTAGGCCCACCAAATTTCTAAATTCTTTACAAAATATAAAACAAATTCCACTATGTCTATGAAAATCTGTTAGAAAGTAGAGGTTTGCAGAGGACAGTATATAAACAAAATATCTATGAGACGTTTATTGATATTTTAACATTTATTTCTTAAAACCAAAAGCCATACTTCAACAGTTAAATAATGAAAACATCTATTAAAAAAATAAAATATGAATAAATATTTAATATCTAATTTATTATAACAAAAAAAAAATCTAGGAGTATCTGACACTAAGTAGTCAAAACATAAAATGTTTTGAACAACTGCGTCTCTTTTATTAAGTTTAAATTGATTGTTTTAAAAATATTTAACAAAACCGCTGTTGATTTATTTAGATAGTTAAAATATATACTAAACAAGAGATTAAAACAAAATATTTAAACATGTTAACCCTGATATAAATTAATATAGTATGAAATATTTACTTACATTATTACTATGGATCACATATTTATTTAGACTTCCTTCAATTTTCGTTAGGTTTTCTTTCTTTTTAAATAATGTGAAATACAATTAATTTATTTCTTCATCAATGAACTATAAGCAGAGTTCAGTTCGGCAGTTTCTATTAAACTAATCATTTATTACAAAATAATTATCTGACGCTTATGTGTGATAAGAAATCTGTAAATTTAATAACAAACAAAAAACAAATTTGGAATTAGATAATAATAATACATAGGTTTTAGTGTACTATATTAATATGTTATTTTATCATGCATTTAAGCATTGATTATAAATACTATTGATCGCTCATTTACCCGTTTTACGACGGCGTACATTCAGACTTTCGATAGATGGTGATATAATTATTATTATAACATAAAATTAAATAAATTCATAAATAATAATTTTTGTTAAACATCATGAAGGTCGACAATGGTCAGGGGAAACCCGGCTAATGAAAAAAAGCTTAATAATTATACAATGTTACTGTACAGTAAAAATTTCTTAATTTCTTATCGTATTTATGTTCATGTATTATTTGATATTACTCGTTTCACGAATTTTATAATATTGTCTGTTAGTCCAGTCATAGAGTATTAATTAAAATGCCTCGCGTCGTACTACCACACAAATATTACTCCAATACTCTCACCCGAACCAAACTTAAAAGTCAAATATCTCGTCAACGGAGTGAAGGAAATAAAACATTTTAACACCATATGTATTTTAAATAATACTCCATCTATTGATATTTTCAATAAAAGTTGTCATTTGAAAATCAAAAGTAGATTATCACTCCCAAAATTAAGGATGACCAAAAAAATGATAATATTATCCAGGGTGGGTAAAATTTCTATGATATCAGTGACACACAGAGGATTTACCCTCAAACCAATAGTATCACCTATCAACAATTACTTATTATTATCACTTAAAAGTCCTTATCTGTAGTCATACCTTTCCTGTATCTTATCAAAAGTGAAACCAATTGTGAAAAAATAAGTTTAAACTCATCATTCTTTGATAATAATAATATATTTTAAACATTATTGATAAATTAAAATTATTAAATACAACAGTAATATACTGTTGGTAAATTGCATATCGGAATTACATAACATTTAAAAACTGGGTAGGCTACAGACAAACCCAAGTGGGCTAAACCTACTCCAGCCAATCACTGTTTGCGTTATGTTTGTTACCTTATGAAATAATAATTGAAATACAAGTTTGGAGTCCTGAACATTCATCGCAATTTGCATTCATCGCAAAAAAGAAAAGTGAAAACAATATAGTTAATGATATAGGTAATAACTTTATATAAAATCAGGATTTACTATTACAATGTAACTACATAGAGGTCATCTTGCTAAAATATTTGATATTAATTTTAAAAATTCACTCTATATGTATACAATAATAATAATTTAATACATGCAATTTTAAATTTAGTGCAAAACCAAACATAACAAGAAGTTAAGTAGCTGAAAAAAGAATAATGATGAAAAGTGACAACATTCAAACTCAAATTTCGACAAAAGAATGGAGTAATTCATTTTTAATCAAATATTTATTTAGATATAAATTTTTATCATTTCAACTGTTTTTTTTTTATTGATTTATTAAGTTAATTGGAAGCCATCTATAAAAACAAATGATGGCAAATTGCATAAAACCAAATATATTTAAAAAAAAAAGATAAACAAGATATTGATGATGTCACAAAAATAAAGGAAACAGATATATACTTCAAAATACATTTTTCTCCAAATCAAAGGAAAATTTTGAATAATGGTAATTAATTAATTTTTTTTTTAGATATATGTACATATATATTAATAAAGCATTTATTTAAATTAAGGTAGCAGTATTATGATTAAAAAGTATAAATGTCCTATTAACATTATGGTCACTCAAATAAAAAATCAATATACTAGAAAGAGATTGTATTCCGAAAACAGGTAATAACAAATCCAATTGACACTATCTGATATAATTAAAAGTTATTATTATTTGATATGATTGATGTTACCATTTTCATGTTTTACATTTACCATGATTCTATCAAAAATAGAATATAAAACTTTTGAAAGTAGTGTTTATCAAATTGTATAATTCATACTATTGAAGTTAAAATGACAATCTACTGTTAATTATAAAAAATCCATACTATCTCTCATAGGAAAAAAACATTATTCATGTATTAGAATCCATATCAAATGGGTTTTAATAGCATAATTATATTTCCATACAAATATCATTGTTGTTAATTCTAAACCCCTATGATGTAATTTTAATCAATTGTACTAATTTTTTATTTGATTTCTAGTTCTGACTACAAAAGAAAATTATTAAGTAGGGCAATTAAATTCCTTCAGAATAAACAAATTACAAAGGAACCTGAGCCAAAACTACAAATTGTGAATAGTCATAAAATTCCAGTTCAAAGATCAGGTAATTTATCTTGTTATTATTCAGAAAATTATAATTATTGTTGTTACCTTACATTGTATGAACCAAATAACTCCCATATCACATAAAATCCCTACTTCCCACCAGTAACAATGGTTTGCCTATTGTGCAAATTATGTCCTGCATTTTACTTATATTGAAAAAAATATTTATTTATATATTTTGAAACAAAAAGTGAACCAAAAATTCATATTGATCTAATGACAATAAAACAGAAAACCTAATTTATCATGTTTCCTAATATTTATCATTGTATTTCCAAATTGTATGAAATATGTTTTTTTAATTAGGTGATGAAATTACAAAAAACATTCATGGAAATACTTCTTATTCTCAAGAAGTATCAATGGGAAATCATAGAGAAGAAGTAGCTAGTAAACTGTAAGACATTATTAATTGCTTATGTGTGCCTACAATCAGATAAATATAATTGCATTAGAATTTTAATATCTAAACTAACTACGGAATGCTTTAATATTAAAGGGTAAAAAAAAAATAATTCAATTTATACAACTTCAAGTTTTAATAGTTCATTCAAAAAATAATTTCTTTTAATATTATTAGTAATAATAATAACTATAATAATTGTAATTGTGTTTAATTTTAATAAGGTACATTAAATATTTTAATCAAAGGACTTGGATACAATTAACTTACTGAAATATTAAAATGTTACTGAAATCAATATTCTAGAATACATTTTAAATGTAACTTGTCCTAAACATTTTAATCTGTGTGTGTATTATGGAACTATAAGCCAAAATGTGTGTGGGAATAGATCTATGCAGTTGTTTTAAACCTGCAAAGGAGGCTGGTGCAATATTGAAAATCAATGTGTGTGTTTAGCGAGCATTAGTTTTTAAAAAAATTGTATTACAGCAAAAAAGTTGGAACACAGTTTTTGAATAGCTTCTTCTAGCAAACTTGGATGTTATTTTTTTTCTCACTTTAAAACATTATTATTATCCTGTACAAATTGTGCATTTTATTTTTGATAAAAAATATTTGATTTTTGGTAAATATTGAATTTATAATTAATTTTTATATGTTATATCATATAAGTGCCCTAAAAGTGTTAACAAAATTGTATTTATCCATAAATGTTTATTTCAGAAAAATATCTTATCACTTTATAAAATTTGAATTGGAATACAAGTTCGATTTTCTTATCATACTTTCAATACTTAAAGGTTACAATAACGAAAACTATATAATTTAGAAATCAATAATATTATGCATATTACAGAATTTACTATTACAGTGTAACCACACTGAGATCATCTTGGTAAAATATTTGATATTAATTGAAAAAATATTTACTCTATATCTACAATTCTCAAACTGTGGTAAGAGGTACCACTAGTGATATTAGGATAGCTTATAGACATTTTTTGATGAGTTTAAAAAAAAAAAGTTATAATTTATAATGCAGTTTATTAATCCATTAAATATTAATAAAAATAATAACCTTACATATTTAATTTTACTTTTGTGTATTAAATGATTATATTATTATGTAGTTTTAATAATAAAAAACTTCATACATGTAAAATAACCTATTTTTCAAAAAGTAAAAAAAAAAAAAAGAGTTAAATAATCATATAAGGTGGTATGCGAAAAATGTCCAAATGTGTTAATGGTACATGGTTATGAAAAGGTTGAGAACTGCTGCTCTATACATATTAAATGTAATAGTTATAATTTAATGTATATAATTTTAAATTTATTGCAAAACCAAAGTCTAACAGAAAAAAAATTAGAACAAAATATTGGTGGGGGGATGTTTGACACTATTTTATATAGTACCCTTGAACCCCAATACTTTTGTACAGATTCTTTTAGAACTATATATTTTATAACTATTAGATTTAATATCCTTCCAATTAAAAACTGTTTATGATCTTTATAAAGTCAATGACTTAACTGAGTTTTACTTTTATTTTGTTTTACAAAGTAATAGCCTATTGTTCTAAGGTTACCATAACTGCAATTCTTATTGTAGCTAAACTATTAGGTGCTTACAACTTTTGCTTACTACATGATTTAAATTGTATTAATTGATTCTTTTGATTTGTAGTTCCAAATTATTGAAGTCAGGTTTTAGTTCAATCTCAAATAAAGACAAAAAGAAGAGTATAAAATTGTTAAATTTATGTGAGCCAACAGATCAAATTTTTAATAATTTGAATATTGTATCTCCTGAATTAGGTAATTTACTCTTAGTTAAAAATTGCAATGTTTTATAATTGAAAAATTAATGTTTTAGTTTATTTTATTTTAAATGGTGAATCAACTTCCCTTGAAAAGGAAACTTCAACAGCAAATTTATGTGACCTAAAAAATCAAACTCTTAATAATTTGAATGTTTCATCACCTGAATCAGGTAATTTATTTTTATTTGTTCTATAAATGTACTGAGAATTTCTAAAACACTAATAACAATGGTTTAAGCTTTCTCTTGGTAGCCCTGACAAGTTTATTCTACAACTATTGAATAATATTTAACATTCACTATATATGCACACCAGTGTTAAATGATATATCAAATTACTCAAACCCCAAATTTTTAATTTGTAACACTTCTATTTATTTACTATATTTAATTTGTTATCAATCTAGTAATCCAATATTTGACAAAACTGTCAAATATTTTAGAGATGATGTACTAGCTTTACTAACAAAATTTTGGTATTACAAAGAATATATATATCTCATTTATAATGATATATTAAAGTGTAATAATGTGGCTACTATGTGTTTGAAGAGTTAAGAAATCTGTATTTCAATTCTCAATTGTAAATATTTTTTTTTACTTATAACTTATTTCAAATAAGTAGGTATTTTAGATTTATAGTTAAGCTGAACAAATTTTTTACTAAGGTTGGTTTTTCAACTGTCATTATTATTACTATCAGCTATCTTACAATTAGTTAAGTTAATTTAATTTTGTAATATAAGTTACTATTTAGGCTGTCCTCTTAAATAATAATACACAATTATGGTTTGTTTTGAGTGACAGGTGCTCTCAACCACTTGAAAATTAATTGTCATTACANTGTTTTGTGAAATCTATGTTCTGTACATGATGTTTGGCATAAAGCAAACATAAAAAAATTATTTAATCAAATTGATGAAGACTTATATTGTCTGTTATAATAAATTTAATTAATTTGTACTTGTTTAGGTGTTGCTAATAAGGAGTATGAGATTGAAAGTATATTATATGATGACATATTTGACAATCAAACTAAGTACTTTATCAAGTGGAAAAACTATCCTATGGATCAATGCACTTGGGAACCCTCTTGCAACTTAACAAAATGTCAAGAACTTTTAAATAATTACATATCAAACAAGACAGCTAAAAAGAACATAAGAACAACCGATAAATTTAAAAGACTATATGAATCACTTTTATCACACACCAATCAAGAATACATTAAAACGCTACATAAAATAATTGCAGACGGTTTTCCATCTTTAGACAAAGAGTCTGTATTAAGTACTATTGAATATTTATCTACAGTTTCTCCCAGTAGTCAAAGTAAATGCTTAATGAAGCTTGTAAGACATAATTTAATGTTAGTTGAAGTTAGCGAGAGAAGACAAAAACAGTTAGAAAAGTTGGATGATTGGCAAAAGACAATGAATATAACTTGCAATTTTAATATATCTGTTCTTAACACTGTAGACTTTGAAGGACCTCCTAACAATTTTGTTTATATTAATGAATGTTTTGCTGGTGAAGGTGTGATTATTCCAAATGATCCACCCGTTTGGTAAGTAAAATAGTTAACAAAATGTGCTTATTTTAATAATAATTAATTCTAATTTATTTATTTTTTAATTTAGGTGCTATTGTGATAATACATGTGGAGGAAAAGCATCTAAGAATAAAAATTGTCATTTCAGTGACTTTCCATTACCTTACAATAAGAAAAAATGTATCATAGTTCCTCAAGGGTCTACTATTTATGAATGCAACAAAAAATGTGCTTGTGATAGTAATTGTATAAATCGAGTTGTTCAGCATGGTCCAAGTAAAAATCTAAATCTCCAGATATTCCGAACAGATAACCAACGAGGCTGGGGAGTCAAGACCTTGATGCCCATAAAACAGGGGTCCTTTGTATCAAAGTATACAGGTGAAATAATAACTAAAGAGGAAGCTGATCAACGTGCTNATGACTGTGCTTATTCTATTGATGCGACTACTTTTGGTAATGTATCACATTTTTTCAACCATTCTTGTAATGCGAATCTAGCCTCATATGCTGTTTGTATTGATTGCTACGATTCAAATCTCCCAACACTGGCATTTTTCGCTTCTAGAGATATTGCTAAAGGTGAAGAACTGACATTAAACTATATGACTTCGGTCACAAATCAAAAGAGTAAAGTAAAATGTTACTGTCAAGCTGACAATTGTCGTGGCTTTTTATGTTAGCAAATTGTTATTAAGGGTATGTCACATGTGTTTCACACTCAGCACTATGTGCTACCTATGTATTTATCAGGACTGAACATTTGTTCTGCTAATTAAAAATTTGCTATTTCCTGTATTAGTAACATGGACAGACAGTACAAATGTTGAGTTAGAAATCCTTGTAAGATTGTAAATAATATAGATTTTAAAATTAGTATAAAAGGTTTTCCATTTTTTTTTTTTTTTTTCATTCAATTTTTCAATTATAAATATGTTTGTAGATTATCATTTTATAAATAATTTTTTTCAACAAAAACTTAAATTTGACTTATTATATATTTATAACAATAAGTACATAATATATTTTATATAATCCCTTATGCTGTATTAAAACTTGAAACAAAACAGGATATTTAACATTAATTAATATACATTAAATACACTAATTCTTTTTTTATTAAATTCAATATTCTGTATTAGTAATTTTGTTCATCTACCCAACTGTAAAATTAATTCAAGTTTGTGGTTATTATAATATTAGTCATTATTTTTTTATTTTATATTATATTATGTTATTAAAATCATTTCTGTAAACAGAGCCATTTAAAGTTTATTGCTTTTTTTAAAGGAAAATATATTTTAATCCAATTGTAAAATTAATTATTTATTATTATTATTTATATGAAATAAGTGTTGTAATTTTATTAGTAAACATATTTATAAATAAAATAATTTGTTAATAGAATTATATCACAGAATTAGCGTAACTGAGAATTTTAACAAAGAAAGACATTTTTAAAATTTAAAATAATAAACCATAAATGTCTCAAGTTCATTTAGTAGGAGTTAGAAACAATTTTAATTGTAAATCAAATTTCCAATAGCCTGAACATTGATGATTTGATCAAAGATTTTGTATTCTTTAATGCAAGAAAATTGCATTTTTAATTGAATATTGTTTTTTTTTCTCAGAAAACGCTTTTTTATTTAGTATAGATTCTCTTTACTTACTTACTCTGATTTATGTTTATACTGTTATAACATAGAATGGGAATTTTTCTCTTAATAGTATTTTTTTTTTTTTACATTTTTAATTGGATAGATATCAGCAAGGAATAATAAAAAATAATCAACTTTTATTTTATATATAATCATGAAATTTTTATATTTAACATTATAAATATCTAGTGCATAATAAATGAGAAATGTTTTATCTAGCATAAAATTGTACATTATATTCCAAAAATCAATGATTTAGTCATATTAATGTACTAATGACATACCTGTAAGATTCATATTCATATTCAAATAAATATCAATACTTAAAATGTAATTTAAATAATTGAAGATCGGTACCGATAATAAAAAGTTACATCAAACAGGCAAAACACAAAATTGCATGTATATTTAATATTTTAGTGCACTAAATTTGCAGTCCCAATATGATTCATCATGATTTTTGAGAGTAAATAGTTAACTTTTTTCATGTATTTCCTAATTCAATTGTCCAGTCACACACAAATTTAATTTATGTTTATGTGTCAAGTTTCAAAGAGTCCAAATAACAGTTTCTTGTGAAACGTTTTAGAATTCTTCATGTTACTTCTATATGAAGTTTGATGAAATTAAGCAGTTGTAGTAATATTGCGTTTCTGAAAAATCACAACTATATATATCTTTATTAAAATAAAAAATACAAGTTAACACAAACTTTAATGAAATAATCATTATGCTAGAAATAGATTTAAAGTATGTAACTTCAAGAAATCTATGGATTTCTGATACCTGAGACATCTATATTTAATATCGTAGGTCTCAAAATAAATAAATGTTTTAAAAACATGTTAATGATATTATAATTATAATATCTATTTTTTTTTTTTCTTAAATATCCGGTCACTTATATTTTTCAAATGAGAACGCACCAGGCTGTAGACGAAGCCCGGTTGAAACTCGCGCATGTCCGTCCCATTCCGTAGTTTTAGCCGCCGTAGGCCCCGCCACCAAGTATACACAGTATACACAGTATTCACACATTTAACGGACAATCGTACACGTTTACATATTAGTGTACAAACGAAAATAATGTTTTGTAGCGTGTGACAGGAGGCCGATATGGTACAGTAAATAATAAGAGTAGAAAATATATAGGTGTAATACGTTGTCAATAATGGTAGCCGGACCGGTGGCGACCAATTATTTATTCTGCGAGAGTAGCGAGTTGTTGCACCGATGCACAACACTGGTGTGTTCTCGTTGGAAAAACGGTTTATGTATTATATATAATAATCGTGTGTTTCTAAACTCAGCAGATTGGTCTGCTGCTTATCAATCCCTTGGAGAGGAAGTGATCAATTGGATTGCTTTATCAGCAATTTGATATTTTGTGGATGAAATAGTGTTTAACCTATAGACACATAAATATATGGGCTGCGCTTAGAGAGAGAGAAAATATCCACCTGTAGTATTGAAAATCAGTCAAGTCCTACTAACTGTCGGTTATAAGTCAGTGAAAACCCAGTCTTAAGATGTGTTAAATTTTTTAGTAGGTATAGTTTAAAATTCATAATTCACTTTGTTATAAGTAAAGCCACAAAAAAATCATTAATTTATCGGTATGACTTATTAGTATACAATGCTATGTGAATTAATGAGTTAATACAAGTAACTAGATTAAACTTGAACTTGATAATATGCAGAAGTCATATTATACTGATTTGAGGACCTATAGGAAAATATTTATATTTAGTGGCAATTCAAAAATTCAATTAATAAAGTTATCTAGACAATTAATATTTTAAATGATACATCCACAATCCCCAATTAAGCAAATTTTTAACATTCATCACTTAAAGTTTAGACTGAAGAAGTAGGGAAGGATAATAAATTGCATGATTGCACTCTACTCTGCTCCTCTGATCTAAACTTTAAACTGTTATAACTCATAAACGATAAATCTGATATTTGTTGTACACATATCAAAATATGTAGACAAATATTCTCTATTTAAATCTGTGTTCAAAAGGGGGTTCCTATTTGAAAAATAAAAGTGTATACTTACTTTAGGTACATGAAGTAAGCCGTAGCCGTAAAAAAAATTAAAAACAGTTTTAAAATAAATCTTAACCAAATCTGTAATAATTAAAAAATAAAAATCAAATTCACTTAAATTCCCCGAGTAAATTATTGATTTATCATAAAAAAAAATCACTCTGTAGATGAGAATTTAATGAATATCTGTAAGCAACAATAAATCATTACTAAAATCAAAGGATTCTGGGCAGAGCTCATTTATTGTCAACCACTAAATGCAACTTATAATGAAACTTTTGTTATATTTTCAAACATTTTTGTTTGGTCTCACCATTTTATTCACCAGTACTTACTGAATAAATATTGTGTAAAAAAACTTGCAAAATTAAAATGTCAATAAATAGCTCATAACTGCTAAATGTTTGGAAAATTTTTACAGAAAAGGCAAATACAAGATTTCTGTCCAAATTCTAAGTCTATGGATATTTTTAACTGAATCACAATAAAAAACAAAATTGAAAATAATACATAACTTAAATTATTCCGGATTTTCTCAATTATTATGAAAATGACTTCATTCAAGTATCATCCAGATAAAAATTTTTTCTAGAAAATGTACACTTGAAAATTGGGCAAGATTTCTGGTTGAAAAGTTGTTTAGATAGAAAAAAAATCATTACAACACATCATTATAAACTTAAAAGTTAAAAACATTCCTCGCTGCTTCTCCGTTTTTGTCCTTGTCTTTATGCCAAGGACAAACGTTTTCCAAATGTTGTTTTAATTTTGTAGGTCTCTTAGTTAGAACCATTCGTTAAAACTTTAACGCAAATGACACATTGAGATGTCTCTGCTCAACAAAGCTTTCATTGTGTTTGACAGCCAGCCCCGAGGTTTGAATATCACCGGCCACTAACCGGTCGTGTTATGGTTGATGGAAAGGACGGATGTATTAGGTGACCAAAAAAAAGAAATCAAGGTGGAATTTATATAATAATTAATATTTGTGTATTGGGATGAAAAGAAAACTTAAATGACTACAACAGTGGTGAAAAGGATGGGTGGGGGGGGGTTGCTTATTGCTGAAAAATACAGGTAATTCACTTATAACCTTAGGGGGTACAAATTAAATGAGCGGTACGCTGACCGTGAACCTGGTTGACGGTGGTAGTGCCCTGGACCCGGCAACGTGTCGGCGACAATTAACACTGAACACAAACGGGGCGACAACAATCGAACGGCGAACGGTCGGCAGCTACAAACCAGACGCGTATTGCGTAACGCGCGCGCGGCAGGTAGGTACCGAGTACCGACGCGCGACGAACCACGGAAGATATAGCGAAAACGGCGAGCGCGTGACGGACGCGGTGAACGGGTGGTACGGTTAACCGCACGGTAAACATAGTCGTGCGTATAAAACGACCTTTCTGGTCCGACAACAGCAAATATAATGCAATAACCATTGCTAACTAGCTTAAAATAAACATATACGGCGCAATAGAAACTCAACAAACAGTTGTATAGACTGGGTGGTGGCCGCTACCCGAAGCTGAAGAAACCGCCCGGCAAGAGTTAACGAAAAACGCACAGCACGCGAACTTCGGGTCAAGTTCGCAGCAGAAAAGATTAGGATTTTGAAAACAAACGGAGCCTACTCGAGCCTGCGTATCACTGGCTATTCGGGCCGAATAACAATTGAAATCGGTAGGCTGTGGGTGCCCGCAACAACCGGCGGCAATGCCGTGTGGAAAAACGCGCGCCCGGAGCGCGTCAGCGTAACGGACGAGACTGAACGGGCGAAGCGATAACGGCCGAGCAACGATTGTGACGTACACGCAATCTTATAATAATAATACGTGCGCACGGCGTATTCAGTGTTCCCACGGAACTTGACGGGGAACAGAGAGGAAAAAAAAAAAACAATAATTAAAACAAACGAAACTCAATCTAATAAATGTGAATGTGCGCGCGCTCGCCGAGGCACCGAACGCCGGCAATATTCATCGACGGTGCGTGTGTAATGTACAGGCTTGTTATGTGGCGTAATTTGGTCGGCGCGTCCGCAATTCGTGTTCGGCACAACGGACAGCGAAACTGAACTAGCGACAGTTGGAAATTGTTCGCGTGATCCCGGCAACAAAAAGTATGGCGACTATTCTGCTGGGGCATATACACGGAAGGAAATCGGACATGAAACGAATCGACCAGGTTACCGTCGCGACCGTTACTGAAGTTAAATTGTTAATTAATTCAACTCTGGATAGTCTGTCGTTCATTTTTTTTTTTTATATCATCTACATACATTTGAGGACCCGGTCTCAATAATCTTTAGGGAAAATGTTTCGTCACCAATTATTGTAAATGGTGATTTTTCAATAGTTCCCGGTAATGGTTTTCCATCAGGAATATTACGTTCGTTTCGTTCAAGAGCTTTTACTAAATTAGAATTTGAAAAAATACCTACGTCACTGTTTTTTACATAAGTTCCACTATCTACAGCAATATGTATGGTGTGCGTCAATTAATTAAAACTATAGAAAATGTTTTTTTTTTTTAAATTACAGTACACAGATCCGCTATTGGGAGATGCTGCTATAACAACACGTTTCCCATCTAAGACGCCTATACAATTTGGGAAATTTGAAATTTTCCGAAAATCATCAGCTAAATGTTACCAATTTTCTTTTTTTGGTTGTGGTATGTATTGTTTTGTTAAATTTTTTATGGTTGCTGTGCATACTTGTCGAAAATCGGAATTTTTAAATAACATTTATTTCATATTCTACATGAATATATATTGCACACAGTATACAGATTGCAATGAATGAAATCTCTACGCTCGGAATCTAAAAAATGACTTGTGCCATGAGAAACAAGACATACAATGAAACAAAATAGGTTCGTCATTTTTCGATTAAAACACTTTTCCTAATAATAAACGTTTTCCGTATTAATGTAAAATAATGATACAATTCCATATTCTATACGCTTGACCGTATTCTATTAAATAAACATAATTATCAACACGATTTCAATATTATCTTTAATATAGCCTATATAAATAATTTTAATTTAAATGCTATTCAAAAAATTCATAATCGCATCAATCACGTAATCATATTAGTATCAGTACGTTAAGTAATCGAGGAGGTGTCCGCAGGGGGCACAGGAAAGGGTCATAGTTCCCACTATTACTTGCTGATGATTGTGTAGCAGTGGTCGGCAACTGGCGGACCGCGGAAGACAAAACTCTTGACCCCGTCAACGCGCATTGTACTTGATTATGTTATTTACTGTAATAGTACCTACTATTTATTATTATATTATTTTATTACTTTTATTAATGGAGAACATATATGTCATTTCATTTATCAAACTCGGGTTATAGTTATATCATAATTCATTGCAAATATTTTATCGGGCAGGTAATAATCAGTTATGTCACGATTTTATCGGCCGGCGGCTTGGTCTCGGAAAATACCAAATATACCTAACCGACGACGGTAAATTACATTAATTGCTTATCGTTGCCATCCATTGAAATGGTAATCATTTTGATTATGTTCGTGTACATTCGCCTGTGGATACAGTGCGTGTTTCGTTTTATATTTCTTCATGTTCAGTAAAAAAACGTAAAATTGACAGCGAAAATAGGAAATTTTTGAATGAATGGACAGTATATTGTTTGACTATATTGTTTTGTATTATAGATTTGGAGCCATTCCAGTCTGCTGAATTTGCAATTCAACTGTCGCTATTGTTAAAAATGCATTATGAAACTACTCATAAAGATTTTCATACAGAATTTCCTCCAGGTAGTGAAGTACGTAAAAATAAGCTCCATGCATGTATGTTATCTTAAAAAAATATTACGACTACACTTATACGGTGTATGAGTGAACAAGAAAAATCAACTGAAGCAGTGTTGCGTGTGTGCTGGGTTCTTAATAAGCACCAAAAACCGTTTTCCGATTCCGAAATAGTAAAAGAGTGTTTGTTGGAAATGGCCACTGCACTATTTGAAGAAAATAAAAAAATTGTTACCTCTATTCAAGATATTCCTTTGTCGGCCAGGAGTAACACAAGGACAGACATTTTGGCAGCTGAAAACAAAAAAAAAGCTTGTTTGAACTTTTACAGATGTCACCGTGCTACGGCATTGCACATGATGAATCTTGTGACCTAATTGATTCTGAACAAATGTCAATTTTTGTGAGATTCTTTGACATTGAAAATAAAGTCTTTAGAGAAGAGTTACTAACAGTATTAACATTTAAAGGTAAGACTCGTGGAGAAGATTTATTAAGGAGTTTTGATGACATCATGACAAAATCGGATTTGAATTATGATAAAATTGTGTCAATTTCCACCAATGGAGCTCCAGCAATTTTTAATATAATATAATATTATTTCACTGGACCTCATTGGTTTATTATTTTAATCTTTAGGACTCCGATAGAAATTACTTGCCACCCCTGTTGTATAGGATTTATTTGTATAAAGTGGGTTATATATAATTTAGAACTTATAATATTTTATGATTATGTAAATATAATATAATATACATATTTCTATAATAATAATATATCAATATTTCTTCTTTTCTGTATTCAATTTTCTTTAGGAAGTCCTATAATTCATCACTAAAATTAAAATGATTGATAATTTAGCAATGGGTAAATAAACTTTCTTTTAAAAATTGCATAAATATGACACGTATATGTTGAACCACCCAAACCAATAGAGGTGAAAATAGTTAATGGAAAATCTAGTATTTTTAAGGTTATCTTTAGGAAATAACCTTTCAAATGCTAGTCTACATTCCCGGAGACAATCCATATAATATTCATATTTAAACAATTAAATTAAATAAATTAAATAAATTATAAATTTATAAATTATACTATCTTACTTACGAATTTTGAATTTTAGCATTTAATTTTTTGATTCCTATTTGTTCAGCTAATTCTTAAACATGATTCTTAATGTATATTCTAAGTTGAAAAAGTAGTTTTTTCTACATTAAGATGTATTATGGACAACACTGCCCAAGCAATAGAATCTGTAAATAATAAATTTGCAAACAATTTGGAATTGACTTGTTTCTAAATGGTGAACAGTAGCATAACTGTCAATGAAAATTGTTTGTAGTGGTTCAATAAAAACATTGTTTATTTGACAAAATTTTTGAAAAAAATATAAAAATAAATATTCATAAATTTATATTTTATAGGTCTTCAACATTATTTTTCTTCTGTGATGATATATAATAATATGAAAATAGTACAGATTTTATTTAGAAAACTCAAATACCACAGTTTATATTATAAAATTAGTTTAGAATTTCAAATATGTATTAATACAATTTTAAATTTAAATTAATTTTGAATTTTTTTTAACATGGCCCAAACAAATAAAATATAAAATGTCCCTTCTATCATATATTTATTGTACCTTAAGAATTACCAATATATATAAATAGAAATTATGTAATAGTATTTTATATGATTAATTTTGGTTTTTTCAAGTTTTAGCTTTGGGAAAAACACCTTCAAAGTATTCTTGTTGTGTGATTTTAGTATGTTTTTTGCCATGTTTATGTCTAATTTTCTAATTGTCATATGTCTTTTTTATTTAATCAAATTAATACAGCTGGTTGTGAATTGAAATTATTGACAGTAACCTTATTAATTTGAATATAAAGAGAATCTTTTATAGTTTCTGATGTTAAAGAACTTCTTCTTAAGGTTTTCATAATGTTACAACATGAAGTTAACCGTTCTACATCTGCAGAA
Source organism: Cinara cedri (assembly GCA_902439185.1). NCBI lineage: Eukaryota > Metazoa > Arthropoda > Insecta > Hemiptera > Aphididae > Cinara > Cinara cedri. The sequence goes on along the minus strand of CABPRJ010002457.1, from coordinate 14,529 downwards.
TGAGGTTTAGTGCGCAAATATTCTGGCCTGTAACAATAAAAATAATAAAAATGTTGGGCTCAAATTATTAAATTGTACAAAATAAAATTAATTACATACCAATGAAGTACTTAGTGACTTCCAGGTTTAATTTTTAACGCAATTTTTAAAATATTTATTGAAATATGGTTTCTAAGTTCTTCAACTGCGTAAGCCTCTTGATATGATGCAACAAAATCTATTAACTAATAATCTGGGTAAATTAATCTATGACAATTTTTAAGTTCATCAGCAGTAACAAATTCACTAAACTGTCTTAAGGGTTTTAACTCTAATAATGCAGAAGTATCTAAATGCTTATTGATGCAAGTCAAAATTTGTTGAATCGCATCATGACAAATAACTTTAAAAGAATGACTATCAGATACATGCAAATTATGAATTATTTTCTTTCTGGTTTGCAACATTTTATCTTGTAACTCAATATTATGCAAGGTAATTATTTGCACCGAATCTTCTGTATTTGAATAAACTAATTGTTTTTCAATTAATTCTTCCAGCCACCTGTATATACAGATAACTTTAAATTTTCAATCATTTTAATTAATGTATTTCTTTTATCTTCAAAGTCAAAAATAGAGATATCATCAGATTGTATTTATTTTTGAAATCTTGAATGCAAGTAACTAAAATCTACCATAAAGCACAATAATTTTAAGTTTTTTACATTAGTTAACATTTCGTAAAATCCAGCTGCTGTATTATTTTTGTCTTTAGGTATTTTCAATTTGAAATATTTCAACAAAATTCTCCAATTTCTCAATACAAAAATTAATAAATCATACATGAACTCTGTCCACCTTACTTCAAAGTATTTTGGACGATTTAGTATATTTATATTATCTTCATCAGCAATTTTAGTTATCTTGTTCTTATTCCAGATTGATGAAAATAATTTGATATTGATGAACATAGTTGTATACATTTTTTAAATTCAATAACATTTGTAGTTAGTGGTTCCCAAGCTAAAGCAGAATAGTTGGTAGACAGCACACCACATTTTTAAAAAAGGAGTTTCAATAGATTTATCGTTTCTGTTTTTTTCAAATAACGCCCAAAGACTTGTTTTATGTCCAATATTAACATTAGCACCATCTGTGACAAAGGAAGAAATCTTGGTTAGTATTTTATCCCATTAAAATAATTTACACAATGCAATTTTAATTGCATTAAAATGTCCTATTGCACCTTTAATTTCTGGTTTTTCAAAACCAACAAATGACATTTCTGGATCACCATTTTTAGTAATTATTTTAACTAATATGTGAATGTTATCTACTCTGTCTAGATGTTATTTACTACTCTTATCTACTGAGTTCGATCTACAGATCTGTCAACTCTTAAAGAAATTGCAAGACATTTATCTAATTTATTTTTAAGATTAATACCATCAGCCTGAACAATACATATTAAAAAATCTTTGTAATTAGTTGGATTGACATATTTTAAATTGCCTTCTTTCGGAACAAAAGGTTGAAATTCTTTAGCTAGATCTAAATTTTTACGTTTTAAGTCTACTATTTCTCGTAATGGCCCCATGACCAAGCACTTAATATACCACAGTTAACATTATTAAATATTGTACACATAAAACGACCAATTTTATTTGCTAACTTTTGGTTTTGTTGAGACATACATTTATCCGTTGCGAGCAATTTGTTTAATTTTATCTGCGATTAATTTAGATAGTTGAAATACTTTAACACATTCAATATGTTCAACTGACTGGAGATGGTTTTTAAAAACTCTATGTGAAACAGTATCTATAATAGTTCATTACGTATAGCTGGAATACGATTATTTTGCTTGAAATGCATTAATTATATTTGTTTATGGCGATAGAATATAGTACATTGTAACGTCCAAAAACGACCGTTTTCCGTTATCGTAGGACAAAGGTGCCTACAGTCAATATAGTCGACCGGTTAATACTTAACGTCTGCTGCGACGGATATTTTATGTTATATAAGTATTCGTTATTGAATGGTCAATAATCTCCCCCCTCCCCCCCCCCGAGAAAAGGTCAATGCCAGATCGCAATCTTTCGTAATTTACAATAATATTATATTTCTGACTACGGGTTAACGGCCAATCATATCACGATTCCTCTTATCGCTCAAAACGTCGGCCCGCGGCGACGTGTGTCACGAACGTCTCGGCTCTCCGCTACCCAGTTTGTTTTTCGTGTCCCGAGACCTCGTCATCGTTCGGTCACTTAATACAGTTTTCTTTGTCTAAAACACTCCCGCGCACTGCTGTGCGAGTACGCATATTTTTTGCCATTGAGAAAGGTCGCATACCCAGGCATGTGTCCTGCCCTGACGGTGCCTCAAACGAACTAATGGAGTGAGTCTCCTGATCGAGTCCGCTGGGCGGACATCCTCGGGCGTGATGTTTGGTAATGCGTATGCAGTTGAATAATTGGCCTATACCCCGTTTGTTTAGGTAGTTTTAAGTTGGTTTAGTTATTGTCCCCCCCGTCTATTAAGTTTGTGCGTCCGTCTCGGTGTAGTAATCCCCGCGTTCCTCGTCCTGTGTGCAATAGGCAAACTCCCCCCCCCGCATTTTGTTTCTTTTTTTTTTTTGTTTTCCTTTTTAGGCACTCGGCTCCACGAGTGTGTGCGTATTTAAAAATGCTATTTAATATCGATCGATTTCTGCATCTCGCGATCCGTGTTCGGACGCACCCCGCCGGTTAACCCGTTGGGCCACCGTAACCACGGACCAATCAATCTAGAATAAAAGCTTTCAGCTACTCTTCCCGGTTGTGTAATATGTGTGATTTGGCAAACATCACATCCCTGCTGGGGTTTCCAAAAATGTATACTTCGTGTTCACGAAATTCCACGTAGAGGTCCGTCTCTGAATATATATATATATATATCGATCTACGCGCACGTGAATGTGAGTTCATTATTTTTAATAACCAGTAGTAAGTCCCGGCCTGCCACGCCTCCATTACATCCATACGTGCGTCTGGACTACGAGTGTTAAGAATGGTTGACGCCCCACTCACCCCATATATATATATATATATATATTTAATATATGTCTATCATTTTATGTATACACACCGACGTGTAACCTAACATTTTATCATTTTTCTACCTTTAACACTTAATTTTTCAAAAATATTATCTAGATTCAAATTTTCTTTGTTTAATAGCTGAATTATTACAACTAACAATGTTCATATCAGAATTATTAGTTAAATCAGTTTCTTTTGAAACATTAATAGTTANATTTTCAGCGATATTTTTACTAGAATTAGTTGAAGTTCCTACTATTTAATATTAGTAAATGATTTTCAGATTAAATCCAAATTACATTATTTTATTTAAATAAAGTAAAACCTCTATTTAACAAACTTTTTTTAAAGTTCTTTAAAAAAAAATTGTGAAATTGAAATTTTGTTAAAAAGAAATAATACCTTTTTTAATTTATAAAACTCATTTTTAGTGTACAAAATGCATTTAAATAATAATATTATATAATATTTAATTTGGTAAATCAATAAATAATATAACAAAATTGGTCTAAAATACAATAAGTACCAAATTACATTATTAATAATGTTATCGGTTAACTATTTGTGATTAAAGAATAATAAACATATATTTTTCTGAGTTTGTTTCTATTACACCTTTAGTTCTTTTTTGGCTCTTTTGACGAAATATCCTGTATTCCTGTTACTGAACAACTTTTATACCATTCTGACTATAAAAATACTCGCACCTATTTAAATAAGTCTGATTGATAAGTGAGTACCTACTTAATAAATATAAAACAAAAGTTTTTAAATTTGTTATAGAAAATTAATTCATTAAAAAGAAATTTTTTTTTTGATAAATAGAAACATTTTTGAATAAAAATTTATGATTTCACAAAACATTTGTTATATAAAGTTTCGTTAATAGAACTTTGTTAAAGAGAGGTACCATTATTTGAGCTTACAATAAGGTAATGTATACCATTTGCTTTTATTAAAAATTTATCCATTGTTAAAGTTCGTGGTATAAAACGTAAAAATAAAAAAAAAACTATTACTAAACACTTAACTAGTAAACTATAAGGAGTATAAGGAAATATTTAGGTAATACCCTGTGATAGCGTTAAAGTTGATAGTGCGACTGTATAGACGTACAAAAATTGGCAGTGACTAAAATATATTCTATAGTGTTTGGTTAGTAAAATTAGTATTATCTACTAGCTAGTATTATAGCAGTGTTGCATGCGGGTTATTCTTAGATAGTAGATAAATACTAAAAAAAAAAATTTTTGTATTTTTTTTATATAGTATACTACCACAATCGTTCATTACCGACCAAGCCGATAAAAAAAAAAATTGCACAAAATATTGGTTACTGTGTACTAATCTAAATACTAATTATTCTAAGGCAGTGGTACTAACTGTGTGATAGTGTAGAATATAGATAGTAATTAAAATGTAGTTTGATAGAAAACCATTAAAAAAAAAAGATATGAAGCTATAAAATCATACAAAATATTATAAAGGTTTAATTTGAATAATACACTCTTTTAGGGGCGGTGTTGATGATAACCACTACAGGTATGGTTTCCCAGCCGCGACCTGTGCAATGCCACAAAAATTTGTCGCTGGGATAGGTGATAGTACTGGTCTGAGAGCAATATAAAAGTTTATCCTGTATAACAAAATTTTCATCAGCAGAGAAAGAACTCCCTATTGAGGAAATTAGAAAAAATTAATCAATTTATGCTCTTACTCATTAAAAATATAAAGACAACATTCATAAGTCTTCTATTTTTCTATCCAGAAATAAGCTGTCTATTTTTGTTTCTTTTTATCATGTGTAATTAATAATTCATCTTCCTCTTCCTCAAATAAAAGTAAAATAATTGTATTATTATTTATAACAATCATATCCAAATCTTAACTTGAAAAACAAAAATACAAACATTTTCAAAATACAAATAGTTAAAAGATACTGCAGAATACGGCTATAATTTATCACTGTCCTGTCTAGGAAACTAGTCAGACCATAATAGGTCACACCTAGGAAACCGTACCTTTAAGGAACAGACATTGTTTTCATAAATAGACTTACAATTAAGAGTTGTTCATATATCTGCACTGGGTTACAATTATTTTAAGTTAAAATAGTGACTAATATATCAGTAATTATAATAAATAAATATTCAATTAGATACCTACTTGCCTATATAGTTATATTTTATAAGTTGAATGAAACTGTCATTTATTAAACTACATTTAAATTTTTAGATGTAGCTACAGAAAAGACCTAAAAAACCATCATTGAAGCGCTCATTGACAACAAGTCCGTGCGAAAAATGACCGCGACTTGCTATCGCAACATATTTTTTCTGATGTGTTTTACTAAACCCAACATGTCACTTAGAAAATGATCNGAAATTGTCATTTATTAAACTTCATTTAAATTTTTAGATGTAGCTACAGAAAAGACCTAAAAAACTATCATTGAAGCGCTCATTGACAACAAGTCCCTGCGACCAATGGCCGCGACTTGCTATCGCAACATATTTTTTCTGATGTGTTTTACTTAACCCAACATGTCACTTAGAAAATGATCAACAAAAATTGGTGCATAAAAGATTATTCTGCTAGTAACAAATGGAATTTTATTCATCACTAAGTGAGTGTATTTATTTTAGCTGTAACAAGTGCACACTGAATAATAATAAATGTCTATTAATCTGTTAATTACATAGTATTATAATTTCATAATACCATGTACACGAATATATAAATAAGTAAAATTTAAGGATAAATGCAAAATAAAAACTTGACAATTTAATTTTGCCAAATTTAATACACAAAATTCCATTCCATTTTGCACAGATTTCCGAATGTCATATTAACATTAACTTAAATTTTTGGAACTAGTTTAATAGAATGTAATAAACATGCAATGGCTAACTGAATATTATTTTGATTTTTATTATAAACCATTTAATGCACTGTACTTAGTTTTATTATTAATTTAAATTATTTTTTTTTCGCTCATTAGCAAATGTTCAGTTTAAATTTATTGTTCCTCAACATTCAATTATTATTGTACACTATGTGTTATATTATAAATATTACAAAAGACTCAGTAGTTTAGTAATTATTATCATTTAAATTCATAGTGCAATATTGTGGTCATTAGATTATTACATTTACTTACAACATAAAAAAATAAAAGTAATCCTTTTTCTTATAATTTTCAATTTTCTGTTCTTTAGGAAGACAATTCAGTGCCATCCAACAACAGCAGAATAAAAATGCCACCTATTCNTATGTCTTCAGAGTTCAACAATAGATGTCTTTTTAGTGAAGCTCTGTAATCATGAGGGTTGAATTCTATATTGAAATGTGATTTGCTTATAATTGTAAACATGTAGTATAATATCAAAATTCCACTGTTAAATAAATCTCTTTGTTTTGGAATATTAACAAATATTGAATAAATTGTTTTATTGGAATTCTACCTTCGAAATTAGAATATGATTACATTTTTTTCTACTAATGTCTACTACTGTGTCAAATTTATGAATACTATTTTCTAATGATTTTCATTAATTAGCCATTATACAATATCCATACTGTTCTCCTTAAAAGTAATTGTCTTATCAAATCGTTATCTGACCTTTGTTTTAGCCATCAACAAATTCGCTGTATTAACTGTTAGAATATGTGTTGTCTATTATACCAAGCTGTCTAGCATATTGACATCAAAAACAAAGTTGTACAGATCATTGTTTTCTGTTAATGTGTTAAAAGCTGCAATGTCCAAGTTTATGGGGATATCTGAATTTATCTCGTTCCTTATGCAATCATGTGCCAACTATAGAGTACTTGTTACTATTTTTCCCTGGCCACTTTTCAAGTTTATAGTATGTTAAATCCTAAGGTAGGCCATTCTTATAATGATTTTCTGATCTTTCAGTTCAATTGAATGGAGATTTAAAACTACCAGTTGTTGAAGTCGATTTCTTTGTACCATTATCTGTATGGGACACACTTGAGTCCATTTGAATTTCTATAATGCAACTTTCTTTACTATATATATNTTTTTTTGATCTTCCTCATAACCAATAGATTTTTAAAACTTTAATGGTCAATACTTGGACAGTAATAGGCGTTTATTATGTGGTTATTCTTTTTTCCCCAAATATTCTATAATGTGAAGATGATTTAGAATATTTTCACTTGTATTTTTTTCATCAATTTTTGATTTATTTAAATTCTGGATTTTGGGTACCTTTGGTTTATTTTCAAAATCGATCACCCCTATACACTAATTTTTCTAAATTTTGTAAGTCATTTTTTTATGAGTATAATGTTCCTTGGTAGATCTCAAAAATCTGCTACATTTCAGTCTGTGATCACTGTGTAACATGTTTATTTTAAAAGTTTTGAACCAAGATTCAACTGTAGTGTTACTCTGCTGATTTTAAACTCCATTATTAACTTTATTATTCACAATGGATGTCCAAAGCGAAAAGAAGGGTATGAATTTGGTGACAAACACTTGTAAATATGATTCTTTAAAATAATCATTATGATTGCATCGCTACCTTTACTCTTTTGTCTGATATCACTTTCAATGTTCTCTTTAATTGACTAAAATTTGCAATACATCATAGATTTATCGGATTCATCAGGTGACTGATAATTAAAATTAGAATTGGTTTTCATAGTAATGTTTAGTTTCTTCAATTTCACAGGGAGACAAGATTATAAAGGCAAATTGTCTGAACCACTTTTCTATATCTTCCAAAGTTATAGTGTTAAAGAGTATACATATCCAATTGATAATTTGGTTTTTATTTTGAATTCTTGCTACTGCTCGACTCAGGTTGATAATATTTATAAACATGGTTCACTATTATTTTTGTGTAATGATTGGTGCAGACATCTATTGCTGTAACATTTGACCCATTAATGTTTTCAACTTATACTCTATAACACCAGTTCAAGTAGTCAAATATTGATGTAAAACCATTCCAACCAATGCTCAAAGCATTCATTTGTACATAACTGAAATCAGTAACTATATTTGAAAACACTGGCCAATTCAGTTAGTATTTTAAAACATTTAAATCTGTTGAGCCCTTTAGATAATGCTACTATGTTATATGTTGAACTAACCATTTGGCAACTGGACATGTCGCATTTGAATTTGTAGGTATCGGGAACTATGACATAATATAAAACCCTCTTAATATTTTTGTCACTTTTCCTCAACTAATGTACCAGTTGCATCCATGTATCCAGTTAAAGTGCTTTTTATTTTGTTTATTTTCTTTAAAATATCTAATTGTTGATTACTATAATAATGTACCGACACAGCAAACCAACAAATTTTACATAGTCATAATCATTAACACACAAGGCTTCTGATCTGATTTTTCTAACATCATCTGACTTGATATTCTGCAAATTCCACAGTTCAACTGAATAGGTGTGGCCATGTCAATTGTATCAAACTTGAAGTTAAACGCTTTCATTTTTTCTAATTATTCTCTGAATAAACTACACTGAAACCCTTTTACATGGTTAGTGAGATCATTGTCCTATGGGTTTTAATGGTAACTTATCCCAGAGCTGTATACAAAAACCACAGTTTTGTTAGGATTTGCTTAAAAAGCCTAAACATTTTACATCCAGGATGACTATAGTACATGTAAAACAACGGGTTTTTAAATATATAATCCTTTTCGAATTGACTACACATGTATTGTTAACCATACTTATGCGCTTTGGATGTATTGTGTTTAATCATAAATGGCCATTTTCATTTTTAATTATGATTTCATTTCATAATTCTTTTGATATCATAAATTTCTTTTCTAAAAATGAACATTCTTTAAAGTAAAAGTTTACTGAATATTGATTTTTTGGTGTTGTGTCAATAGAACACCAGACTTCACTGGTATCCTCTTAAAATACACATACCTTATAAGAGATGACACTAGAGTATATTTTTTAATAGATTTCTTGCAAGGTGTCATGATTCTAACACAAAAGTATCTAATTGAATTAGAGTGCTGTGGATTATAAGGTCTTCAATAGTTTGAGTAAATTCACTTTCAGAAAAGGGAGTAATGTGTTAACATTATTTTTATGCACAAGTTCATTATTTGTACAAATATAAATACAGTCATTGTACTTAATACTCCAGTATGCATAAAACTACTTAAATTGGTATTTCTCAAAATACCCGAAATTTCTAAGATTGTTTTCATTTTCTTATACATTTTTAAACAGTTTGATTTATTATTTTTCATTTTCGAGTTTTGTGTTTAATATTTATTCAGAAGATACTCTGTAGTAAAATTGTTAAACTTCATAGAAGTGCTTGAAAATTTAACAGGTGGTTCAAAATTGTTACTGATGATAAATCAACAAGAACTAATAAACCTTATGAGGAAGCTGTGCGATGTCTTATGTACCTAATGACACACGTGTGTCTAGATATTAGTTTTGCAATAAATATTCTAAGTCGCCATCAGTTTGATGCATCAGATGTCCATTGGTCTTCGCTGAAGAGAGTGCTTATCTAAAAGGTACTGAAAATTTATGTTAAGTATACTCGGTTAAACAAATTTGTAATACATTTGCTGGGTATTATGATACTGATTTTGCCAAGTAATACTGAGCAAAGAAATTCAACTACTGGGTAAATTTTTCAATTTTTTGGATCAATAATTGTCTGGTCTAGCCGCAAACAATTAACAATTGTTATTCTATCAAGCACAGAAGCAGAGTATACAGCGTTGGCGAACACAGTTAGTGAATATTTATGGATTAGGAGTATGTTAAATGAAATGCAAATATTGAACCTTGCTGTGCCCACCTCAATCTATGAAAATAAGCCTGTGATAATGGAAATTAAATCAAGTATTTGCTAACCACAGATCAAATTGGTGACATTTTTACAAAATCATTACCTTTATTAAATACCTTTAAAAAATGTATTAGTTTATATTAGTTAAGTCTGTCATTGTGATTTAAAAAAAAAAAAACTATGTATAAATATACATAGATTTTTTTTTTAAAATTTTTTTTACTTTGTCAATTTATTCTTTACAATTTATCTAAACNTTAAAAAAAAAAAAACTATGTATAAATACATAGATTTTTTTTTTAAATTTTTTTTTACTTTGTCAATTTATTCTTTACAATTTATCTAAACAATAACATTTAATTATTTTTACTTTATTTATTTTATATAAATTATGTTATCTATTTGTTTAAATTGCCTTTCATTTAAATTTTTAAAGTGTTAAAAGAAAAACTCTAGTTTAAGTGGAAGTGTTAAGTAGGCAGTACTGTGTAAACAGATTTTGTCTTTATACATTATATAGTAATGTGTATTACCTTTAACAAATTATTATTTTGTGTTAGTTAATTATTACGAATATTGTTTTAGTATGTGTTCTTTGCTACAACAATATGTAACGTATTATTCTAGTTAAATATCTCAATAAATAAAGTTGTAATAGCTTGTAAGAAAATTTCAAAATAAGTAATAAAATATAACAATTCAATAACATAATAACAATTACAAACATTATTATTATTATTATTATTATTAATTAGTGTATTATGCCAATTAGCATTTTGAAAGTGGTACAAATGAGAAATTTCAAATAATGCTAATGTTACTAAAACTAAATGTGATTAACACTATAAGAGGAACATACATAATTAGAATACAAGAAATACATAATGCATAGTATTAATTTAAGCCTCTATTTTTAAATTTCCATACTTAGCATTAAATGGTATACAAATAAAACATACTTGTACTATGCTTGAAAGAAAAATTACTAACATTATCAAAAAGCCATTACAGTTAACATTAACTTCCTTCTTGAGCATGTAAAAATAGTCTTCATCCTCTTGACTGATCAAAAATTCTTGTTGTTTCAACGCAAAATTTATGTTATTTTGTATTATATTTAAAATAGTCTGAAAAAAAAATATTGAAATAGTAAATGCAATTTTTAATGATAAATTGTTCAACACAAATATTCATTGATATATTGTATAAAAATCATAAAAACTCACTGTAACATTTTTAAAATTTAAATTAGTTTCTCTTATTTCTTTGATTTCAAACTTATCATACCTATAACATATATATATATAAAAAGTCATTACAGTCATTATATTCTAACATACTAAGATTCTAAGATTCAAGGTGTTTCTATAGCTTATATTTCTTTTCAATCATTGTTTGTTTTTACTATATTAACCATTTTACTATTTTACTTTTAGATAATACAACTTTAGATTCCTAATGTAGCGAGGAAGATAGTGGTTTTACCTAGATGTTTATTTTTTTATTATTTCTTTGTTCTAGTCTGTTGACATGTTTTTTTCTAGTAAACTTGATCCGATTTTTATGTGTAGCAACTTTTCTAAAAGCTCAAGTTGTCTAGATGGTACTTTAAAAAAATCATTATTTTTAATTTTGACACTATTATTTTAAATAAAAACACTTAATTGGGAAAAACGTAGGAAAACTTACAAATTCACTATTTCATTATATTATAAAAACACGGAACACGTTTTCTACCAGCAAAAATGATTTAATTGAAAAATTAAAAAACACATTTTTTTGTAGACTATTTAATTCAATTTCTGCAGTGTGTTCTGTAACTTAGTTTTGAAACTTTTATCAGTTTTACCTATGTATATTTTAATACATTCACTATGTAATTTTTATACACCTGGGTTATCATATTTATTAATTAGGTGATTATTATGTTTAATATTTTTATTATTTAGGGACTTCATTAGTAATTTTTATTATAGATATTATTCTTATTTTGGTTTTTAATATTAAAGTGTATTTTGTTAATAGTTTTTAAATTATAACTATTAACCATTTTTTGATTTTCTCAGAAATCTTCTTGTTAAATGTCAAAAATGTGGTCATTTTTAGGTTTTCCTAAGAGTTTTCCCAAAAAATATGAAAACTGTGAAAATCAGGACAATTTTAAACAAATATTATTAAAGAAAATATATAATGCCTATTTAAATTATTTTACCATTATATTTCATACAGGGTGATCCATTTAAGTTGGTACACTCATTATCTCGGAAAGTATTAACTTTTTTCGGAATTTATTTTCTAAACATTTAAAGAACAAGCTGCTCTACAATTTTATATTTATATTATTTTTTGTCACCCTTTTTTTTGGATGTAAAACTACTATCTACTTTTGATATTTATATAGATAATAAATGTGGTAAATAAATTTAAAAAAATTAACAAACACATACAATTAACAATTGAATTACAAACCAATACAAAAATAAACTTTTTAGACCTAAACATTAATACAATTTATAATACATTTGAATTTAATATTTATATAAAACCTACACGACTCATGTTAAATACAATACTTTATGACTCTAACCATTCTAATTAATTCTAAACCATCCTAATAGCTAATTATATGCCATTCTATGTTTTATCACAAAAACCTCTTCAAATACTTTAGTTTATTAATAGTTAATAATAATATGAAGGTTATTATGTTAAATTATATTATAATCTCTACTTCTATGCTGGTTGGCAAATGTATAAAGAACAGTTTTATCACTGTTGTTTTAATAACCTATAATTATTTAACCAAATAATTTTTTAAACTTTTAACATTAGATGACTCATTTATACACCGAACAATTGTGTTTGAAAAAAAAAATCATAAATATTGATAGGGTAAAACTTCAGATATAACTATCCCACGAAATCACCTCACGTTTTAATAATAAAATACAATAGATGGGTTTAAATTAATTTTAAGAATGCAGTAGATAGTTAATATTAATAATTATAATTGGCCATAAATTTTAAATAGAACATTCTAATTTAAAATAATATTAAACCAACCTAATAACTGAGATGTACACATTAACCTTTTTGGCATCAAACTTTGAAAATGTATTATCAACACAAACGCTGTAACTGCCGCCTGTGGAGTATGGATCTTGAAAATTTAAACTTGCTTTCTGTTCATATGAGTGGACGATTTGACCGTTTGGGTGTTTAACAGTAAAACCGACCATTTCACCTTCTTTCACAACCTAAAAGAAATGTAAATTATTTATTTAACACATCTTTATAAAACCAATACATTCATCGCTTCACTCAGAATATAAAAATAAAAAAAATATGGATAGGTACTTGAGCGTTGACATAAAATGTTGCTCCAGGGTTAACAAACTGAAAATAACATTCATCTTTGCCCGGTTCAATGATTACTTTGAAGTCCACCGCAAGTGTTGGTAAATATTCATACCATGGTAGAGTTGGTACATCTTGTGGAGTTGGTCCAAACTGTTGTTCTTGTGGTAATGGTATTGACTGTGCTTTGGTAATAGCACAATGAATTGTACTGTAAGCAAGAATACAAACAAATAGTAAATAAAACCTAATGAAAACATTTTTCTCTTGATGTCTGTTGATCATAGTGGCGAATGTTTTTCGAGATATATCCGAAAACAATAACCACAGTAATCTTAATATTCAAATTGAATATTTTTTTTTTATTTTTTTGGAACAAAATACAAATAACTTTCTCTCAATCGATTTGCAGATGCCTACAGACAATAATACACAACCGGACGACAGTACAGTACACACAACAGTAATACCTAGGGTGCGTTCGTGTGGCACGCTTAGACGCTCACGGGGCTGATGCCCGGGGTCGTGAACTCCTATTCACCTCCAGATAGGCAAAAGTAGTGCCAATGTACGAATATTGAAAGTACTCAACAGTCACCATTTGGAATGTTCTATATTTTAATTCGTTGGTAGTAAGAATTTAATGTTATTACCTGTTATAGAAAATTAATACTTTGTTACGTGACAAATTACATTTACAATTTACAATTTTACAATAAATTCAATTTATAATGCCGTCACCAAAATGTGTACTGAAAAGCTGCAAAAGTCGGAATGTAATTATGAAACACCGCTTCCCAAAAATCGTGTGACACGATTTGTAGTGGGTTGAGAGGTTTGGTAATCCGAAATTACTGACCATGAAACCTAAGCAAATATTTAAAACTTATTTGGTCTGTGATCTTTATTTTGATGCAGATTTTCATAGTAATGGGACAATATTGTTGAATATATTGTAGAATTTAATCGTATTTTACCACATTCATTTTAGACTGTAGCGAAGAATGTATTGGTTTTACAAAGATTTTTTTTTGATTATCCAAGCGGTTTTCATAATAACTAGGAAAAACTAAGATAAAACGTAAGAAAAACAGGAAATGTTTTAAGTCTCTAAGTGTATTTATAACCGAATTGCAGCAAAAAACTCTAAAAATCAAAACTCCTTTAAAGCTCAAAAGTTTTGGCGATGATACCATAAGAAAGTAAATAAAAAAGATAACAAAATATGTGTCTTTTAATTTTTCGATTATATCATTAAATAAACATCTAGGTAAAATCA